>JAZGTI010014013.1:0-14416 GCA_036877585.1 Botia kubotai
AACTTTAGAAATCTCATAAATGCAATACAGCAAACTTTTCTCCAAGAACCTGGTCTTTAGAAGCTGTAAAAGATGATATAAAGGCAACATTTTCCGTGCATATCAAAAAATGACAGTATTATGCAGACCACAATGCAGTCGGTCTAAGAGATAAAAGACTGCATATGAAGCCGAGCCCCTCCAACGGCACAGCAGGTGTAATGTCACAGACAACTGATTAATGATGCGTAGTTTATTTCTGTGTCCATTAGCTCGCAGGAGAGCAGAAGGTTCAGCCTCTCAGCGTGGGGTGCTGAGACACCACAACGCTGGAAAAAGCACAGCTGAGTTAGAAGGTCTTACATGGCATTTCATTGGTCCCTACACCCCTAGGATATCTCCCTTCCCCCTAGGATATCTCCCTTCACTTCATCAAACACCTCTGGACCCCTGCGGATGGCCACTCGCATGTTGTCAAATTGAGAAAAAGTCTAACAGCCTAGATCTTTGTCCACACAGGGATGAGGAGTGTTCTTGTTCTATACATGCTGTGAGTTGGATAGACACTAATTTGAATCTATACATTTATAATACAATCCATCTTAGGTAGGTTCCAAATATAATTAGATAAACTGCAGACAATTCATAGCAATACAGCACCGATAATGATTGACTTAACGACGCACCATCATTTTACAGAAATATGATTCATTTTATTCTTGACTGTAATGAGAGACTGTTATAAAAGTCATTTCTGCACTGGTTCAATAACAGTAATTTGACTGTAAAATTCAAGCTGCTGTGTATTTGGAAAATGTGTTCTTTCAAAACTGAATTCTACATTTCTTAATATTTAATAAAAAAGCTTACCTTGCCCATCTCTTTTAGAGTATCCGTTATTATCTGTTATTGAATCCCATCTGTAAATTTTGTTATTGTACTGAGGGGTATTTCACATCATTAGGAGAACAAATAAAAAAAATCACATTGCACACATATGAACTGTTTTATGTACTTTTGCGTTTTGTTTTTTCCTGACAATTTTGGCCGGCAGTCTCTTTCATTATGTCACAAAAGCAAGTTCCACTGAATAAAACAATCATACATGTTTAAAGCGACATGAAGGTGAATATATGAAGACCGAATTGTGTTTTCAGAGTGACTGTCACACTGTCACATAAGTACGTCTCTCTCACAGCACACCAGGGTCTTGAAATGAAATGTAAATGTTTTTTTAGCATCAAGACTCTGCAGTGTGCAATAACATAACCTGCATACAAACAGAACTCAGACAATTTTGAAGTATTATTACATGGACATTAAAAGAGGTGGACCGTCCCCTGCTCCCCTCGCAAATAAGTCTTTTAGGTATCAGCTAAAGGTCAAAGTGTGACTAACCTGCAAATTATAAGGAAGCAATATCAAAGAGAAACCAGTGGCACACATATGACATCACGTCCTCCAGAACCTTCTTTCATATTTCATGACTGTTATGCTTAACTGCAACCATAACAACAATATTCCTCTGTTCTGCACAGTTTCTTAATATAAAATTTTATAAACATTCACCATGTTTGAACATCCCATGCTCAGCAGGTAGTTTAAAGATATTGATCTGATTGGCTGACCCAACACTGGGTTTGAATCTTCCTCTACACAAAATGCAGTACATTTCCATCATCAATGCATTACTGTAGTGTGAAAATGCTCCAAAAAGACCAATTCTCAAGGAACGGCATAAACTCCTGCCTCTGTATTGAAATGCTGGTATTCAGAAGTTGAAACATAATCTTGTTTCCTTTTGGCAGAGAATGAGTATGTAAATCAGAGAGTATCAGTGGCATCTTATCGCCGACTGCCTGTCTTCATTAACATCTACAGAAAACATGTTGGGCATTTAGAATGAAGCTCATTATGATTCAGTGAGTTCATTGGTACAAATCTGCACTCATTATACTTTTGCTAGCACATCTGTCACTCTGTCTCACGGCACTGTGAACAGCTGGAAACAACGGCGAACCAGAGTTGAGCAGATTCGCCTGCTCATTGTATACACTTGATTCAGATTGTGTGGCTTATCTATCTGTAGCTTAAAGCAGGTAACCTGTGGTTCTGAACACAACAACCAGGTTTGCCAGTTCTATTAAATAATTACAAGAAAATAATACATCAGAACTGTACTGATTCTCATAATTCCTTGGGTACAGTACTGGGTGTGCTGCATGCATTTGTAAATTATAAAAGAAGGATTCTATGGTCAAAAACATACTTTATGCAAGTAGACATTTATGCATACAAGCATGCACTTACTGCTGTGTTTTTGCATTACTGTGGTAGAACTCAATGTCTGTGCTTTTAAATCAGATGTGACAGTTTAATTAACTTTAACTAAAGCTGGGCACACTCCAAACAGTTTTGGCCATGATTTGAATGCCTGATACAAATTTTAAGAATTCGAAAGAAGGCCACAATCTGTAGTCTTTGATCACTAGTTTGATATGTTCGCCGAGAGCGGATTAATGCAATCAAAAAATTTCTCGGAGAAATTATTTTTTATTTTGAGGCGCTTGATTTAGTCTGACATTAAGGACAACTGAGATTCCACAATGTGACATGATTTTAGCTGGGATCATGTTCATACAGTCTGACAACAATAATAAAGGACTATTAAAATTATACAGTGTGCACCTGGCTTAACTTGTTCAGCAAAATTCTCTTCACTCTCTAAGAGTTTCAATTGGCTTAAGGGTTCTGTAGTGGTTTAAAAGCTCTGGAGTGACACTGACACTGAATCTGGGAACTAAATATTCTGATAGAGATGAATGTGTGGATTGGACCGTTCTCTCCCATTTCTGCTCTAAGTATTCATCAAGGCTAAACACTTGTTCTATTTAGTTTTGGGCAGCTGGGAATTGATACCTTTGGGCTCAAACAAATCACTCTGGCCGTGCATCACCACTGAGAATCATTTAGCACTGTCACGCAAACACTCAGACCCACACGGGTACCGTGGACCATATCTCCACAAAGCTTATGCATACTCCTTGTTGAAGAATGCAGGGATAAAAGATTTGGGGACTGTGAAAAGGCTGTTGCTCTTAGCAGGATGAAACATGGGAATAAGCATGGTTTGGTGTTGTGGAGACTCAGATTTGGTCTGTTGTAGAGATTAATAGGTGCCGGAAAGAAGAGGGAGAGAAAGGAACATTACCAGCGGTCAAGGATAAATGGCTGAAGCATGGATGTGCTGTAAACTTTATTAATCTCCCTCACCTGCACAAAAAAAGCTCCACAAAGAGCTGTTTGTCAAAAGCAGGCCTGTATCTCCTCTTGGGGAGCAGAGCCAAGGAAATCAGCTATACACGCTACAATGTTCCACTTCTAAAGGGTCAAGTTATTACTTCCAGAGTGCACGTAATGTGGAGAAGCACTTAACAGTCAATAGGGGCAAAGTGCTACCTGCAATGAGAACATGTTGAGGGCAGCCTGGATAAGGCACCTCCTGTGTAATCCCCTGTAGGAGCACAGAAACAGTAGGATATTAAGATGAAGAGGTGGAATTATAATGAATACAACACATTAGCGATACACAAGAGCTCACTGAGAGGATCTTCAATGTAGGAAAATGGGGCAAATCCTCTTAAGAGCATTTAACATTTGAACCAGCTCCAGTTTTGAAGATGTTTGACTCCCCAATGAGAACAAAAGGGGTGGGAGGAGGAACAAAAGAAACTTTGAGGTAATTACATGTGTTACAGAGGAGAAAATCACAGCTGTGATTTGCACTACGGAACCAATCATTATTGTAGGTTTACCGTAGTTTATCGTTGAACACAAATTTTAATTTTGTTTCTTTTTAACCAAAAAATCTCACATAATAACTCTGTTTTGCTTCAAATTAACCCATTTTAATTAAATTAGTTCATCATAAACACAACTTCCAAACCTGTTTTACTTACTCTGTTGAGCCTATAATAATTGTTTATATTTCAGTGGGTCGGAGTCACGAGAAACTGTGACTTTTTTTCCTTAAGATGTTGAGCATTAACTATCATAAAAGGTTGTGTAAATTATGTCTGATGTTAACATCTTGTAAACTTTTGTAACGTCATTTATTTAAAAACAGTGTTTTCAATTCAATTTATTTATCGACCGCTAAAGGGCCAAAAGTTACATAATGCAGCTTTAATACATGATGTGTTTTCTGATTTTGATGATTTTTTAAGTTGGGAAAGGACATATTGAAGCACTTGTCCCTTTAAAAAATGTAATGCCCCTTAGTTAACTGTATTCTTTTGCTTGGAATCATGATTTGCTGCTTGTATTAGAATTTTTGACAAATAAAATGATCTCTAGAATAAAACATTTACTGGTCAGCAGTATTGGGAATTTAAATTCAGATACACCAGTATTTGATCCAGTTTTTCTATGACAATTTTTAAATGCATAGACAAATTAAACAGACAAACGTAAAGCCACTAAACCTTCATTTTATTTCATACGGTCTAATATATTGCACTGTGAAACACAGTCTGAAATCTATTCTAAATATCTACAATTTCAACTGCACCAGAGTTTTTGCTCTAAAACTGAGCTCACAACTGTGCCAGTAATTCATTTAACTTAACTCAATAATTCATTTTTTAATGATCTTTCTAAAGAAGATAAATGAAACCCCACTGTCAGATAGCAACCAGTATAAATGCTGCAGAGAAGTTTCTTAACCAGATTTAACATTTAGCACTATAATGAACAGAATAACAGCTTTGAGGAAAACAGCAATTATCTTTATACTTAACACTAACATGACTATAGTAGCAGGACATAATTAGTGCCGGAACAAGCCAATCCAATTCAAAACCGGCTGGATCCGGAATCTATTTTAGTGAAATGCCCACCCCACCTCACTCGCCTGTGTACAGCTTCCTGCCATGATGCCAGGACGTTGCTGTGCAGTTGCTATGGTATTTTTGAGTGGTTTAAAGAGCATTGCTATGTAATTGCTAGCATGTTTTGAAAAGCCCACCCCCCCCAAATCTCTATTGCTATTTTGGTCCTTAGATACGGTATAGCAGGGGTCGCTAATCCATGTTCCTAGAGGTCCACAGACCTGCAGAGTTTAGCTTCAACCTACTCCAACACACCTGCCTGACCTGTTTAGAGCAGTCCCAAAGACATTGATTTTCTGGTTCAGGTGTGCTTAATTAGTGTTGGAGCTTAACACTGCAGGTCTGTGGACGCCATTGGACACCTCTGCAGTATGGTATGGTACACTGTACATGCATGTCTGTGAGGTTTTGTTTCCATACTGTGCTGTAATTCCCATACTGTACTGTACTTTATCATTTACCAGCTATAATTCTTACAGTTCTTAAAAGAAGTCCTCAACAAGTTGCACAATTTGTGTACATCATTAATGTCAGTAGTGTACAGTGTACACAGTACAGTGATTTATTCACAGAATGCAATGCAGGTATTGGAACACACACAACTACTTTACTGTATTGTAATGCCACTGTTAAATTAACTTATTATCTGTGCCCTCCCACACCAGCCTGTCATGTCCGCTGCTACTTGTTCAAGGACCTCGCAATTTACAAATTAAGCATTATTAGCTAGCAGTCATTTTACTCTGCACTCAATTACAAGCTACTGCAGAAGTGCTGAGGCAATACTAAGACATGGCGGAATGACTCCAATGAACGTCTGAATGCCCAGCCACCGTTGTTAAAAGGAAGTATAGTATTCACGATAACTGGCATGTTTAAACAAAATAAACATATTTATTGTGGCTCTACCTTACACATTGGGCTGGAAACAAGTGTGTGCAAAAAAGCTTTTATTTGTTCTTCTGCTCTATACACAAGAGAGGGAGAGACTACATCAGGCCAAAGATATAGACTTAAGAGATAAGACTTGTAGAGTATAAACTTAGGCTGAATCAATATACAAACAAAGAGCTCAAGCCAGACCTAGCAAAAAACAAATCCAGTGTTATATGTTTACACGCCCTTAAGAACTCATCTCACATATTTTAGGGTCGATTTACATACTAAATGCCAGTAAGCAATCAGCCCCAGCTGCACAAGCGGACATGCTAGAATGATTATCGAATAGCAGCAAGACACGTTTAACGTACAGCATCTCTAATCCACAGTCTCCAGTCTGCACACAAACAGTTTGAATTCTAGACATTAGAATAACCACAAGTATATTATAGTACCGGAAAATGTTGCAATGCATTATGTAGATGTTATAAAAATACAGCTTCTGTTAAAACACAACAGAGGGTTTTCCAACACAGACAGCTGTTTGTCCAAATCTGGAATATGTCTATTATTTAAAAAACATTATTGGTGAAAGGCGAGTATTTTGTCTTATATCCACACACTCACAGTGGACAAAGATATCGTTTTCTAGCATTCAGTCACTGGAAACTTGAACGCTCCGTGTACCAGCTGATAGCAAATCAAATGGAATGAATGGCCAACAGTATCTAGTTCTAGTCTAGTACTCACGATTTGAAACAGATCTGCTGGGAGATCTGCTCCTGTATGTTCACCACTGTTACCGTGAAGCTTGACGAGCCAATTCCCAATCCATGGATGCCTGCACACAGTCATAGCAGACAAGCAATGTACACAGCTGATAAGCCACACCAATTATGCTTCAAGGGTTTTGTTGCACCATGGGAATTCTTTTACCTTACGAGTAGTCCAGAATGTCCACAGACCAATGGACCAGCTGGGAAAACAGTCTGCAGAGCCAGACAACCACCGGCGAAGAGAGAGTCAGAGTTTGACAGATTCACACTATTCTTTCCCCAGCAAAATCCTTTATTAATTATCTTACTTTGCAAAGTGGACCCAAAAAATATTTAGACACTAAATGTATACATTTCACAAAGTATATAATGCAATGACATTTATATATTCCTTAATGGTGACTTCAGTGTCCGAGTATATTTTGTACTTTTTATGTTTAAAGCTACTTAAAAAAGTTTCATTTACAAGGGAGACACTTCAGAGGAAAAAATCTTTTCTAGCCTAGAACAACACCAGAACAAATTCACACAAATACAAAAATATTGTTTTATGCGGTAAATAACTGCAGTAAGTAAATAGGATTAAGAACCCTGTTGCTTATGTTGAATTACACTGATCTGAATTACACTGAATTGCTTTAATAATTCTCCAACAGTAATAAAGTTCAAAATCTGCAAGATTATTAAAAATGACAGGCAGGTGTGTTTAATTAGGCTCACAGCTAAACTCTGCAGGACAGTGACCCCTGCAGGACTGGAGCTGAAAGGCCACATGCCAAGGGCACTTTTGGCATCTACAGTGTGACACATTGGTCTCTTGCCCAGGCAGCATTATTCGACACCTTGGAAGTTAGAATCTGTTGTATATGTTCATTACTGACAAGTGTTACACAATGATTTCAATTACTATGTAGAACATATGTCACAATAAATCTCTCATTACTGGCTTTGGTCAAACTGCCAATGTGTTTTTTAAAGACTTAATTTGTTTCTTAATTATTATTTTTGTACATTTAACTGCCCAGATTGTCTTTAAATAAAAATCCTTCAACCTTTGTAGTTTTAATTAGCAAGTGAATATGAGACATACTGTGTTGGCAGTTGTAACATGATGGCTTGATTTGTTTGATTGAGGTGCATGTCGACTCTGTAATGAAGAGCATATCTACAATGTCAGGTACAGTAAAAATCAAGATCACCCAGCTCAAAAACTGTCATAACGATTCATTAGTTATACTAACAACAGCCAAAGCAGATGAAATTACTGTCATAAAAAGTTTTGATGTTGCCACATGTACAGTATAGTAGCTGCTGGTGTGCAAACATCTGTTACATTTCATTTTTCACCTTGTATCTGGAGATTTCACACGTGATGCAAGTGTGAGAATGTTGGCTTGTTTTGTATGCAAATTGAAATGTGCGTAACTGTCACTGTTATGAATCGTTTTATAGCCTTACTAGAAATGTAGTATGGTCTTCTGTTCCCTTTCTGTCACTCACTTCAACATTCCGTTGATGTAGTGACACTAGGGATTCACTGTTGGGAGCCCCAATCACCTATGATCTTTATACAAAAGGCCAATGTGAAATTGGTAAGTGGAATTTGCATGCCCGTCTCCATGCCGACATACGGGTATATAAGGGAACTGGTGTGCACCATTCATTCAGACTTGTTCTTTGGAGCCATCAGTTTATGAAACTGATCCGATGCGACCCGTGTAATGCAGGGTGACTAACTGCAACCAGCTGGGTGCAACATTTGCGGTTGTACCCTTCCCTTCTCTGAGGTGATAATGTGCACCATTGGACATTTGAGGATTTCTTCTAGTACCTTCAGTAGCCTGCTCAATGGAGGAGTTACTCATGTCATGGCCCTTTATGGGTATTGCCCGTGCATCCAAGGGGATGCTTCCCAGCCTCTACCTTAGTGGAAACTTAAAAAGCCACCGCGGTAGCTTTTATCTGCAAGTACCCGCTCGCACCAGTCGGATGGTCATGTTACATCTTAAGCTGTAGGTTTACGCCTTGGCCTTGCACTCGCTAGGAGGTATGTGCAGCCTGCTTGTGTTAGCTCTGCCTTATTTCGTAGCACAGTTCAGCTCCTGTGGCACAATTAGGGACCCCAAGTGTAACTACATCGACACAACATTGAAACAGCAGAAAGAGAATGTCTGTTATATATGTAACCTCTGTTCCCTGATGGAGGGAAGGAGACTTGTGTTCTTCCTGCCACAGCGCTAAACCATTGTTAGAGTTGGGACTCATTTGCGTCACCTCAGCACAAATCGGAATTTGTGTGGTGCACGCTAGCTCCCTTATATATCCATATGTCTGGGGTGTAGACTGGCATGCAAATTCCACTTGCCAATTTCATGTTGGCCTTTAGTATAAAGATCAGAGGCAACTGGGGCTCCCAAAAGCGAACCCCTAGTGTCACTACATCGTCACAACATCTCGTTCTCTCCATCAGGGAGCGGAGATTACACGCATATCCAAGACATTTGTACGTTCAGTTATGCATGCAAGTTCATGTGCATGCAAGTGCTATTTATAGGGCTGTCGACCGAATGGCGCTATTCAGTGCAAATAATTACGTTACATAAAAAAGTATAAAAAAATGCACAAAAAACAATTTATAATGCAACCTGATCTATATGTAAATTCTGCAATAAAAGATATTCCTACAGTCGAAGCAATTCAGATTGAATGTAAATTTACCTTGAATGTGAATGTAAAATTTGCTTGAATTTAAATGAATCTCCAGTCCCATTTGCTAGACAACAGTAAACCACATTCATTCGATTTCAGAGAGCAGGTAGCACACACTATGTTGTCAATTGATCATATATTTAATGAAGCCAATTAAAATGTTTAATTGCTGTTTTTAAAGGATACATTTATTAACACACTGTTGATTTTAGCCTATTGTCTTCATATCTCTGGCTTACATTAAGACTATCTGATCTCTTAATATGTCTGTGTACATTTTTCCAACCTCGGCACATGGGGTGAATTTAATTGTCAATTAAAAATTTCTCTCCATGACAGATGGTCCTAAAGGCGCGATAAAACTGAAATAGCTCTGAACTGCCAGAGTAAAAACATGATAAATGTACAGTGTATTTGTAAATTCCCCTGCAGGCAATGAACTGTTTCAAATACATTCCGAGGCATTTGCAGAAGATTATATGCGCCTTATATCCCCTCAACTCTGTGAGCCGATGCATCTGTTTTCCCATGCAGCTCAGGTGCCGGGCCATTCAATTCACACTTAGTTCTTACTGCTTTCAAGCCGTTCTCCTTGGAGCGTGGCAGGAACGCATCTGATGTTGAAATAATCCATTACATTTGATCCTTCATGCTGAGCCAATCACGCTGTCTGAAAATTTTACAGTATTTCTCGACTGTATGTTCAACCCAAAGGACATCAAAAGGCACGTCCGACCGGCGAGCATATGTATCACTGTCAGGAAACCATTTCTCGACTCCGCCGGGATCGTCTTTATGCCTACGCTGCAGATGTGGCAACCTCGCACCGTTTTATATTCAAATCAGGATAGCTGTGGTTTTAACAGTGAAGTATGGGGGTATTACAGTGTGTGAGAAGGCATGTTTGCTACATTAATACGGTGCCTAAGTTAATCTCCCCACATCTGGCGCACCATAAGGCGGCACACACCCCGACAATGTGTTTACTTTGCTCAAGTGGCTGTGGGCCGTGATTAATTGAACCTCGGTGAGTGGATTCAGGCTCCGCTAATGTCAGCCTCATCACCTCTGCCGTGCTGCTATAGGCCCCTAATCTGAAAAGTCAACGCCTGACCGCCCAGCCACACACAGCCTGACGTGCACCCTGCCCATTAATAACCATTTCCATTCTGCCAGCAGGTTCACATCTTGTCAGAAGAGAATTTTAAAGCAAAAAAACTGAATGTGTCAAAGACTTATTCTGACATATTACGTATATGTTTCCTCATATATATTTACATAAATATTTACATACTGCATATTAAAAAATGTCTATAAAATATATATTACAGAGAATGACGTGTAGATATAAACAAAAATAGACAGCACATCAAAGGGTGAAATTATTCAACTACATATTTTGCCTTTTGTAAATTTTCTTTTTGATGAGCACTGTAATGTTTACTTACAAACACTTTCAAGCTAATTATTATAATAATTAGTATTTAATTAAAGTGTAAAGTGTAACAAGAAATATATACATGTTTGAAAACTTTAAACAAAAGGACAAGTAAGCCTTCACAAATATTCTTTTTACGCTTCAGGCGAAAATCTGTTAAAATGCTCCTCTTTAACACTGAATACATATCTTGACTTCACAACCCTAGAATTCTCACTTTGTACCCTCACACCCACTGTGTTATTTTGAAAATGATTTTTAAAAAAAAGTTTAAAAAGTGCTTGTAGATTAAATGCATGGATGTCAGATTTTATCTAAGGCTTTTTGCTGCATTTTCATCACCTCTCAAACTGTGTAATGCAGAGCTCCTGCGTACAGCTTTATACTATTATTTCACACAATATCTCAATCAAATTTCATAAAATGTGCATTTAAGCTTTCTCACATAAAAGACATTTAATCTTGTGGCCATGGTGCTGACAGGAGCAATTTGGGAAAGTGCACAGTTTTCTCAGCCTCCATGTTTGTTCAGATGGCTTCATGTGAAAGGAACTAAACACTTAAGAAAAATCACATCTCATGCCTGGAAGCAGGTCAAGTGGAAGTCTCTCAGGTGGTGATTAGAGATGTTATGGCATGTGACTGCCACATTTGATTGACTGACCTGCACACAGAATAAAGCATGCTGGGAGATAAGCCAGCAGGTGGGTCAGTCCTGTCTAATCTCTTGAATAAGACAGTATGCTTACATCGACAGTGTGGTGCTTGCAAACTGCTCAGACTTATCCGAGTGTGTTTGTTCGTAACATTTTAAGATTTGATGCAAAATAGCTGTTTGTGACCTCTGAAAGCTTTTTCAGGGAAAAGCAGTAACTCCACACGACACACCATTGTGTTGATTTAGTCATGTTATTTTGGTGGTGTTTGGTAGTAAAGAGTAAAGAACAACCTAGCAACAACCAATAACTCTGTAGCAACCCCACAGCAACATACTAAAACACTCCAAATACCTTAGCAACTCCACATCAGCATCCTGGCAAACACTCCCCAACAAACTCCACTGATATTTTCTTTAAGCGTGATCTGAAAAAATGGATATAATGTAGGTGAAAAGGTACAGAGACAGATAGAGTAAGCTGACCTATTGTCCATTATATTGTTTATACCATTCTCAGAATATTCTTTGATGTCATCATAATGTCCATAATGAAGGCTTTGTCTTTTTATTTTTATAAAAGTATGTGTGTGAGTGTGCCGCTCTTGTGGGCAGGCTGCATGCTTTATGAGGTGGCAAATAAAGCGGAGAGACTCTGCAGCAGACAGTAAAAAGGGCCAGTGGCAGTGTCATAAGACCAGAACATGGAGGCGGTGATTATGGGCTCATTGGGCTGTTAGCTGGAATGGGCCAGCCATATTTAGAGAGCCATAAAACAGAAGCAGGCTGACAGCTTTACAGCATGTGGTAATGCTTAATGGAAGCTCTCCTCTGCAGGCTTATTACGGTAAAAACATACACCTCACAGGTGATGTAGCTGAATAAACACTCTTTCTGTTTTTCGAAGGCTAAAAAGCAAGAAATATGGCATCTATGTAGCATGTGCCGACTCTTTACCTGACTGAAAACACCAAAATGATAAACGGTCCTGAGGAACCACAGCACTGCAGATTTTGGATATCTCAGTTTTAAAGTGCACTCCATCTACAGTGGTGTTTTCAAACGGTTTCCAAAAGTTTCAGTACAGAAAAATATAAAAGCACAGATCTGTATAATTTAGGTATGTTCAATAAGAATATATCATACTTTGCTTTGTCTTTCAGATATATTTTACTAATTTAACCACAGAAAGTTAATACCAGACATAACACACTGGTACAACATGGGGCTGTCATATTGATTATAGTATATTAAGTATATATTACGTATATTTTTATATTTATATTGTATTCTTTAGGCAGACGTTTTTTCCAAAGCAACTTCCAGTGCATTCAAGCTATACGTTTTATCAGTCTGTTCTTTGGGAAACGAACCGATAACCTTTGCATTTCTAATGTAAGGCTCTACCAGTTGAGCTGCAGGAGATTAAAGAGCAGATAAAAGAGCAGATACAATTCTCTTATAATTTACTCACCCTCGTACCATCCTCGGAGTATACGTCTTTCTTCAGCCAAACACAATCAGTTATATTCAACTATGGTGGCACGTAATCTGTATGTTGAATCTCATTGGTTCTCACGTGCCATGCGACTAGTTGTCAGATGTGACAAAACACATTGCGAAAACACATTGCTCCAAAGATAAGATTTAAATTACATTATTAAATTTAAAGAGGAGAGGAGAAATTAAACGGGGATCAATATTATTATGGTTATTATGTTATTATGTGTTAGATTATAAATCAATAAATAAGTCAAGCTTTTTCAAAATGCTGTAGGTAGTAGATTTAGAGGTAATTTTAGTATGACTGTTTTAAACACCTAAAACTGCGCTGCGTTACACCGCCAATTAATTCGATTCGATTCGAAATAAAGTGGTATGTACTTGTAGTAATTTAACATTACGTTAGTTGTGGCTAATTAATTATAATGAAATAAAAAAAACGTGATCAAACGTTATGGTTATTAAACCTTTTTATTATCATATCCATGAACATATTTGTTAGTCCAGTCGGATTGATTTCTATTGGCAGTGAAGATAAACACTCTGTCACGGCATCGTCGAGCATCGTCGGTATTGTTTTGAAAATGCGACCTCTAGCGGCAAAAATTATGTATTGTGCCTTTAAAAAGTTCAAAATACTGTTTTCTTTCACAAACATATCACTTGGCTTCAAAGACATTTATTTACCTACTGGAGTCCTATGGATTACGTTTAGAATTAATGGAGTTTTAATGGGTTTTTTGGAGCTTAAAAAACTCGACCATTGGTTAACATTAACCTTGGTTAACAAGGACAGCCAGAAACCTTGGGGTTGTCTTTGATGACCAGATGACATTTTCCGACCAAATTGCCAAAACAACATGATCATGTAGATTCATCTTGTACAATTAAGCCAGAAACATAGTAGTAAGATGAATCATCGGTGAGAAAAGGG
Source organism: Botia kubotai (assembly GCA_036877585.1). Taxonomy (NCBI): domain Eukaryota; kingdom Metazoa; phylum Chordata; class Actinopteri; order Cypriniformes; family Botiidae; genus Botia; species Botia kubotai. The sequence continues at coordinate 13,763 of JAZGTI010014013.1, forward strand.
GCAAAGATATTTGGATTTCAGTTTGCAATGGATGAACTTGAACTCCTGCTCAGTGTTCCTCCCTTGGGCTAAATTATACAATTAAAGTGGGAGTTGGGGTGGAGGAGGAATGTCAGATTTGTGTGTGGAGCGGTAAGCAGCTGTTTATATATTCTCTTTGTGTTGTGACTGGTGGGATTACACGCTCCTCCCGAACTTTCACTTGGAACTCGATTTAACGGTTTATATAGCACTCTCTCTTTCTCTCTGACTGTCTGTCTCATTCCCAGCCGGACTAGTCAGGGATGAGAGCAGCTCAACTGGGTCATTACCCTTTGGCCCACAACAACACACACCAGACACAGATAAGTCTGGGGCGGTATAAGCGTGAGGTGCTGCTCAAATACCACAACGCAGCCAGACACCTTCTTTCTCAGAGTGCCTCAAATCAATTGAAGAAATACATGAGCTTAACTTAAAACTTAAAACATAAATTTAATGTACTTAAAATTAATTCATATTTTATTTACTAAAAACATTGACATAAGCATCCCATGAATTGGTTTAACTTGACACAGAGTCTTAGAAATGCAATACCTAAAGCACTGAGCTGAATAGTGAGACTAAGCAGCCAATGACATCAGTATGCATGTGTACATAGACCAACAATTAAAA
>JAZGTI010014014.1:0-14415 GCA_036877585.1 Botia kubotai
CCCTGACAGCAGATTCACTCACTCACCAAACTCCCTGACAGCAGATTCACTCACTCACCAAACACCCTGACAGCAGATTCACTCACTCACCAAACACCCTGACAGCAGATTCACTCACTCACCAAACACCCCGACAGCAGATTCACTCACTCACCAAACACCCTGACAGCAGATTCACTCACTCACCAAACACCCTGACAGCAGATTCACTCATTTACCAAACTCCCTGACAGCAGATTCACTCACTCACCAAACTCCCTGACAGCAGATTCACTCACTCACCAAACTCCCTGACAGCAGATTCACTCACTCAACAAACACCCTCAAATTTCACTTTAATTTAGGTTTAATTTTCTTCACACAGAATGTAATTTATTTGTAGTTTCATTTTTAGTCGAGATGTAAGAGATCATTTAAACATCAGTATCGAAGTTTATCTTTGTTATATAATCTACATAATGTTATTATACAACGTACATTTTAAAGTTTTTGATTTCAAATGCAGAATGCAGAAATAACTACCAAGCCATGAACAATTAATTTAACTCATTTAACTCATTTTAATTCAATTAATATATTTAAGTCTTTAAATAGTCTAATCTTGCATTCTAAAGTCTGCGCCTGTCTCCTGTTTTGTGGAGCAATGATACATTATTAGCTGTTTAATATGATCTCCTGGCTGTGGTTGAACACTTGGCAGTCATATGACAGCTGTAAAACTGTGGAACTATTGAAGGAATGTTCAGCAGATCTGAAAGGTCTTTGCGTGTTTGCAGCTCCACACCCGTCAGCTGTAGATTGGAAGACCCACAGGGGAGAGATATAACTCACAGGCAACACAAAGACTCCAAACAAAGCAAAACATATGTTTCCACTGTACATTTACAACCCACTTATTCATGTGCAAGCTTCAGATCTATCTCTCCCGCACTCGTACTCAATCAATTGCTGGAATCATGTAGCGTACGCCTCCTCCGAGTACAAATGTTACTGCTCAGCTCGCAGGATTTTCTCTTTGTGAGGGCCATTAAAGTGCAATTGTTAGTTTCCGATCGCTAACTGCAAGACGAAACTTTCTCAGATAGGTTTAATTTGACCCAGGAGAGACATTTGCTTTAGCGCTAGCTTGATATCATGCCAGCTTCCATTTCAGTTGTCAGATACCAAACATCTGACGTTTTAAAGCGTGTGAACAGAAATGACATGCATGTCTTTCAACAGCTACTTCAAACACAAATATTTCATGTTTTGCACACAAAGTTTTCTGACACATAAAAGTCTGTAAAAAATTACGAAATAAAAGGCTTGAATGCCTCACCAAAAATAACATTTCCTTCATTGCAGAACAAATTATTATTAATGATACTTAAATTAAAATGATGTATTTATTTGATCTTATTTCAATTAAACTTTACAAAGACAAACTGTTCCTCGGAATGACCAGGAGTAAACGGGGCTCATATTATAATTTCATGTTAGATCAACAAATGAAACCAAAGATCTGTGACTGTTTCTGCTTTATTTTTAATTAGACGTTTTTATCCCTGTACACATAAGACCAGACACCTTTTCAGTTAGTAGTTTTTTAACATTATTGTCAGACAGATTCAACACTGTTTATTACAGTTTTTGAGAGCAGCAACTGTTGCAATTACAGGTAAAACACATTTGCTATTTTTACTCCATAACAACCCTCTTGTCATTTGACAGGTTTTTCATTAGTTAACATCAATGGAAAGTGTAAAATACATACACCAGCCCAAAGCACTGTTCTCACACTTACTGACACACTTTACACAAGCAGTGGGAACTTGTGTAAGCCCAGACAGTCTTCATCTCCATCTAGACAGAGTGAAATGTACGTTTACTCAATTACTGAGGGACCAGAATTGCTCTTCAAATGCTGATAAGTTAAATAATCATTTAATCATAACTGTATTGTGTTTTTACCGTTTTTATTGGGTTTTTATTGAGTGGCATAATCAAAGATTCAAATGCTCAGAGCTCTTGAGTCTCAATTGAGAATTTAGTGTGAAAATACCTGGAAACATTTCTGAGAACTTCAGAAGTAACCAAGCTGTATAAAGAGTTTCAGTCAAGGTTAGAACTAAAATACAAGCACATAAAAATAACTTTCCTGAAACAAACTGAAAGTCAACTCTCTGTGCTATTCCACAAACCTCCAGAATAAAAACACAGAAAAAACAGCTCTCAGCCTCTCTGTGCTATTCCACAAACCTCCAGAATAAAAACACAGAAAAAACAGCTCTCAGCCTCTTTGTGCTATTCCACAAACCTCCAGAATAAAACCACAGAAAAAACAGGAAGTCACACAAGCAAAATCCACAGTTTGATTATAACTGGTGCAGTAATTAAAGTGTTTAGTCACATTTCAGTAACAGGGCACAGGATCAGTGGTGCTGTTACACACTAAATGAATCTGATTGTGTTCTGTCAGTTGGACTGTTCTCTTGCTCGTGTTTGGGTGTTGTGGCCAGTTGCCATAGCGTTGCTATGTGGTGTTTAACCTGTTCTGGATTATTGCTAGGACACTGCTGTGAGGTTGCTAAGGTGTTTACATGGTTTCTATTGCACTGAAATACTGGCAAATTATTGGGAGTGTTTTAAAGTAATACCATATATTTTATGTTCACTTTTACCCCCTAAAATCTACTTTTTCTATTTTATTGAGAACTGTTCACATCTTTAGTTAATCTGTCTGTTATGCAAAGGGTGAGAAGAATACATTCAAATGTTTCTTAATTAGAGTTAATTAATGCCCAGTGCACATACACTGCACACACAAGAACTGCCACAGCAGTTCAGAGGAAATGATCTCATACAAGAGACAGGAAGTCATTTTCACCTGAAGCAAGAAGGGTCTTTTAAAGGTCTCTGGCCCGTGTGTCACTCTACTCCAAACACACAAACGTTCTCTCTGTTTGGGTGACACGATGCTATTCAAGACCTTTTGAGGTAAAAAATGAACATTTTCCCATAAGCTGTGACAATCTATATTATATTTATGTCTTCATAACGTAAACCCTTTGCTTGTGCCACATATAACTGACACTCAGATTCAATGCCAGTAACATTAAACTCTTAAAATACAGTTTTTTTGCAGTCACTGTGCTTAAAGCAACACACACACAAACAGGCTCTTTTCAGCTCATATCAGCCTTGATACAGTGAAGGGTCTCAGATAGCTCTGGATTCAGATACAGCGTGAGTTAAGCTGCATAGAAACCAAGCGGCTTCAGCAGATATCAGCATTCAGCTCGAGTACAAGAGCTGCCCACAGCTTCATTCACTGTGTTTCCACATTCTCCCTCAGCTGTCCCGCATGAAGAGTGTTATGAATAGACACACAGATTAAACTAATCTGTTTAGGCAAAACGCTGGATGTTACCTCGAGGTCTGGCACACAGCATTTATTTTACCTCTCAACCACACAAAGAAACATAAACAAATCATTTTTAATTGTACGGCATTTTTCCAGATTATGTTGCGGCAAACAATTCCTGCGATTTAAACTCAATTAGCATGTTAATCTTGTGAAAATAGGCCAGTTCGTATGATCATATTTCTAATTACTCATTAGTCTTAAATGTTTGGAATAGATGACTCATTATAAACGCTTAACAGATTCACACCTTTAAATGGATTTTATCATGAACAAATCTTCTTCTAGTGTTTCTGGCTGTAAAAGATGCAGGATTACGGACGCATTATCTGCTGTGAAAGATGAGGTCTGAGCAACATAATCCTGCCACAAAACAAACGAGATGAGACTTTCTGCAGTGCTGAAAGAGATATATGACATTTTTATCTTCTTCCTTTATTCATATATTTACTGTATTTGTTGCGTTTTTCACAGCGATACCATAGAAACATTTTGGTTCTCCTAAGAACCATGTAGTCAAAGGTTCTTACAAGTCTTACAAGGTTCCTAATCTATATAAATCTGTAGAACCTTTTTACACTACAAAACAATCTGCTGTGCAACGGAAAGGTTCTGTGAATTAAAGGTTCTTTATGGAACCATACAGTCTAAAAAGGAACATTTTGGGAACCTAATGCAGTTTTTAACTACATGTCCTAATAAGGTCCAGTGTGTTTTAAAAAAGTGACACATCTCCTCCTCATTAACTTAAGGTTTGTAATTAACAGACAGAAATGTGAATGTGTGAGAACATTTCTGATCACACAGTTTTTATTGCATCACTCCAGGCACAGAAATATGCATTTGAAAATGTTGTTTTCACAACCAAAGTAGCTTTCTAACTGCCTTAAACTTCAGACAGCAGCAGCCTCCACATGACCTTCTGCTTCCATCATCCAGATCATCTCACGGAGGAAAGATAGGTGAGAAGCTGTTTACTGTAGGAGTCCGGAGGGATAGCAGGGGACCAGATTCCTATAGACACACATCCTGGTGAGTCAGGAAGCAGCAGGGCCACGTCGGTGCTGAGCTGAGTGCTTTTCTGCACTGGATGTAGTATTTTATGCCTGGTGTGGCAGCAGGGGCTGGCCGATGACAGCACACTGTCATTTGGGTTCAGCTATTGAGTCAGTACACACTCAAGGGCAAACTGCGGTCAGATAAGTGAACTGAGTTCACGCAGGTGATACAGAGCAAACATCCACTGACAGCTGCTGATAACTTCACACCCAAGTCAAACCAGTTCTCCAGGAGCATGTTGTACCCTTCAGCAGTGAAATAACGCTTATTAAACTCACAACCACTGACATTATATTAGTTCATGTCAAAATATTCAATATTTTTCCATTAATTTTTTCATGAATTATAGTTAATTAATTATTATTAATCAACATTTCCATTATTTTTAACATCTTTTAACAAGTTCCTTAATGATGTCATCCTAAAGGAAGTGACATCATTTTAGGTCCCTCATGAAATCGTATTCTGGTTCTTTATTATCATCTTATTGTAATTTTCTTGCTACTCTGTAAATAATTAAACCCAAACGACATGATCCACTGTAATGTAATCCTGTGAAAACTCACAGTTACTCACTTTCAAATGACAACATCTTCTGACTGCAGCCGTTCGATGACGCTAAAACAAGTGTCGCCAGCAGCTCAAGTCACTAATGGAGAATTTACATAGACATGCAACATCTACTTCAGCTGGTAAATAAGAGGTCTGCAGCAGTGACCACAGGCGGCGGGATGTGAGAACATCAGATGTTAATGGGACCTGGAGTTGCTCTGGGAATTTATGGGGTGACATCTCGCTGTCAGTGCGGCTGATTATAGAAGCGCTCAGGAGAATGATGTGTGCTTGGCCTTTGCATGCTTCATTAACAACATCAGACAACCTGCCGCATGCATGTCGCAGCTCATTAAAGCAGTGAGGGGAATGTTGCATGTACAGTGTACAGAAGGCAGTGCTGGACGATCCACTCAAGCACTCACAGAATCAGAATCACACGCCGGCTCATTTTTAAAGAGAGCAGCACTTTACTCATGCTCATACTTAAAGCTGCAATCGGTTAACTTTTGACTCTCTATCACCTTCTCTGTTTAAAACATAAGTTTAACCACATAAGTCATAAACATGAGTTATTTTCTTAACACGGATGACAGGTTTACATTTGAAGCAGCTGAATTTGAAGGAGATGAATCAGGGTGATTTTGGATCACTGATTTGTTTTGTACTTGCTCAATACTTGATATTTGCTCATCATGAACCAAAAAAGTTAAAGAGTTTAAGGTTGAACCAAAAGTCATTAGAAAGTCCAAAAAGAAAATACAGATGATGTGGAGCTGTTGTACAAGATCCCTCACTTTATCCACTTCATATGTCTGCAGGGTGCTGAGACACACACACGAAACTCACAGCTCTGATGCAAGAAAACAGCCACACTCATGACAGCTGCACTTTTGAGCTTCTGTCCTGGACAGACTGTGAGAAAACAAGACCTTTACAACTGATTTCATGGCTGGATTTTCAAATAAATCACTGCAGGCGGATGTTTAGCCCTTCATTTGGATTGAAAACAGGAAGATTTGAGTGGGAAAAATGTGGCTTGGTTTTTCCGAGTGACATTAAGATGGAAGATGTGGGCTTTTCAACAGCTGTGAGTGGGTTTGTGTGCCCACAGAAGCTTCACTCATTCATATTGATGGCTGTAAACTCTGGCAGCTTCATTTCCCGAGTCCCTCAGCTCTGCTGTCAATAGCTGCAGTTTCACATTCAATACAGTCATTGATTGAGTCTTATGAGCCCCATACAAAAACTGTGATCACAGCATTATATGAGGAAGAGTTCAAGCACATTATAATTATAAGATTTAAAGGAACACAAAAAATAAAATCGCTCATTTACTCATGAACACGGCTGTGCTGATTCAATCATAATGGTAAAACTAAAACTAAACACATAAGCAATAAACTTCTTACCAGTAAAACTACACTGAATTTAAAAAAACAGAATACATGACAAAATGAAAAACTTTTTAAAATGATAATAAACCTGGTTGCTACCTTTAATTAAGTCCTACACAATACTGCAGATCAGCTAGAGTCTGATTAAAACAGGTGGATAAATAAGTACAAACGTTTTTGAGCTACTAAATAGGGAAGCAAGGCATGATGGGAAGTCTCTTCAGTGCATCACAACTCTGATCCTTCATCTTTCATTTCAGTGCTGGTTAAGACTCTTCACCAGCTGTCACTGCTGCCTGATGTCACATAACCAGCAGCTTCCACCAGGACGCCTGATTTTAACCATCTGCATGTCTGGATCACTTTATTTTATTCATTAGAGAAGGGACACATCAGATTTTAAGAGGCACATTTAACAAAGCAGATTTTGTCTTGTATCTGTTATCCACACTGAGTATCCAGCATCTGAATTCACTGCCAAACACAAACACAGGTGACCCTGACAAGCAACCAGACGCAGAGTGTGAAAACTCAGCCAGCATCAGACGACAAGCATCTCTTCTTATTTTATTTATTTAGACAAGTCTTGCTTTGTTCATTGCAATTTTTTTCTTAGTGTGGCCCTATTGAAGCTCGGTTCCAAAGCTGTGAGATTTAGTTTAGAATGACAACACACTTGAGCAGGAGAGAGCTGAGCAGGGAAAAGGGAACAGGAATCTGGGAGTGAGTGGTGTTTTTTGTAGAACGCAGGTGAATGAAAAAGTCATGGTTTTCATTTAAAGTGGCAGGTGAGTGTTGGCAAGACTGATAGTTTTGACTGAATTTCACCTCATGTGAGCAGATTGAAGGCTGGAGAGATGGAAGAGACCATCAACTGATGAATATTTCAGTGTTTCACAGACTGCACAACAAAACATTTTACTGAAGTGTTAAACTTTAACTGCAAATATAGGCAACAACAACACTCATGTTTTCTATAACAACCAGCACAAAATTATTTACTCAAATACACAGTATGCTGAAAAATCTTACAGCCATATTTAAGCCAATACAGAAATATATAAATTTTGTATGTGTGTATATGTACAGTACGCAGCTATATAAACATGTATAGTGTGTGTGTGTGTGTGTGTGTGTGTGTGTAAGAGTGCACAACCTCATCTCCACATCAGTGTTGTCTCAAACAGAAATCATGACCGCTAATGTGCAGGTTAAAGGTCTATAACGCAGAGACCTGAGTGTCAGTGAATGATGGTGATGAAACAGCCAATCGCCTCATCATACTGTGAATTATGAGCGGGGCAGCGTGACAGACTGACAGGAGGAACACAAAACGGCTTTGCCATGTGACAGGGCATTTAGCCGACCCACAAAACTCACACAAAAATGGGAGGGTGATTAATCAGACGGTCATACAGGGACTATGAAGCCCCTGATTAAGCAGAGATTCAGTCTCACACAGAAGATGAAGTCATTATCAGACAGACACTTTCTATATAACATCATTATCCCTGATGCTACAGTTCACTGGGAGGAGGGAGAAATGTCTGGAAACGTGTTTCTCTGTGGTTAACGTTCATCAGACTCTTAATTACACTCTGTTATCAACATGTGAATTAAAGAATAAACTACTGTCACCTTCTGCTCTGAGTCACACAGATGATGATGATGTATGCAATGAAACCATTACACAGAAAAGCAATTATGCTTGTTATCTAGAGAGATGTGTACTCACATATAGTGATTGTTCTTCTCTCTGTGGCTCTGTTCCCCGAACCCCAGCATTCATCTTCATCATCACAGTCTCCACTGAACCCGTCTCCACTTCCTGTCTCGATCTGCTCCAGTGTGCCCAGCTTTGGAATAGATCTGCCCTGCAACAGCTGCCACACATACAGCAAATTTGAAAACTTCTGAACTTACCAAACACACGACACATTTAAAATCAGCAAAGATAAAACGTGTTTGGCTGCAGGTGCTGATGAAGCACAGACAAAAACATGTAAACAGACACAAAACAAATGTAATCAAATCCCTTGATATTTATACAAGTGCACACTCAGTAATGAAAGGAATGAAAACAGATTTTCCCAACCAGTATTTCTGTCTTTGTTTCCAATAAAAACATCCAAACATACTTGAAACAAGATAAACTTGCTGATGATAAATATTAGAGTAAGAAAAATGATTGTAATAACGGTTTCCTCAAAACAAACAGTTCTGGAATTTTAAATGCATCTCAAGTGATGTTTAAATATTTGTTTACAGTAAAATAAAGACAAAAATACTGAGAAAGAATCTGCTTCATAATGAATGCATTGTGAAAACCTACTCAACATCTATAGCATCTAAAAGCCCTTTAATTAAGGATCAATATAGTCAGATTTTTAACAAAATGTATTTTTATATATTACTCAGCAGAACCCAGCATGTGTTTGTTTCTGCACATACAGCTTATGGCAACACTGCATCATTGTTTTGCTAATGGAATAATTTGTCATAATAATTTGTGCCTGTACAGCGACATGCAATAACAGTTATTTTATCATTCAAATCACCTCTCAGTCATGACAATGACAAGTCCCCTGATATCTCCAGTTATCTGAAGATCATTTCTGCACCTTAAGCACAGGCTACTGTCAATCACACACTCCAAGCCGCATTGGGGGCAGGAACATTAATTATCTACTTAAAATGCGAGACGCTTGAGACGAAGCGTCATCTTCAATTGTTTGTGGTAATTAATGATTGCAGTGGTTCAATATCTGCAGATGAAGTGGCTGATGCAATGAAGCCAAGATGAACGAGACACTGAGAGTCACATTTACAGGTTACCTGAAACCAACATGGAGGAAAAAACAAATCCTCTGATAAACAGATGTGTATTGCCATACTAGATGATAGTTTTTCAAGACGATGTATACTACACAGTACATGCATAAAATAACCTGATGACTAACTGCATTGTAAATTAGACCTGTAAATTATACACACACACACACACACCTTATGTAATTTTCTTTCCGCGCATTACCAAAAAAGCCTGGCGCATCAGAGGCCTTTATCTGGCTGAAGTAAACTGCTCTGTTTCTTATCTGGAGAAGGACCTTGTTCTCTTCACACTGTTCCTTCAGGAACCCTTAATGTTTCCTCAAGGTGTGAATTGACTTTCTGAGGTTTGTCTTCTACCTGCAGTGTAACTTTACAATCTTTCTGCATAATGCTGGAAACTCAGAGAAGCAACTGATTAGTAAGATGGTGAGATACGATAGAAAGTTGAAATTAAAATAAAGAATGCATCTTTTTAGCCTCATTTCCACACCGCCCAGTCTGCCATTCCAAATCAATTAGTTTAATCCTATCTAGAGAGCAGTAATAATGTGAAATGAATGCAGTGGAGCACTATTAAACCTATGATGTGTATTGTGTTTCTTTAAGAGACTCTGCTATCTTCCAGGATTAACCTTTAAATAACCTTTGCTACTGACACTGTGACCTTTAAGTGATTGAATTATCATCAGTGTCATGAAGCAAACAAGATCAGAGCTCCACATACATCCACCTGCTTGAATAAAATAAAATCGCACTGAGGTTTCTTTATGTGCAAATACAAACATACAATAAACAGTTACATTTTAAACAAAACAACATAAACAGTCAGATCTGTTACATCTGCTCACCACAAAACCTACTTGTAAGAAGTTAAACCCTCAGGAGATCAGAACACAAATGCACGTGAAAAGATTTCAAACATCAAACTTTAACATAAAACATCACTGACTCTCACATATCTTAAATGTTTCAAATGAAGCACAAACACAAATACGATTTATTAGTTTTCTGGTAACTATCCACATACAGTCTGCATAAAATCAGCTGTTGCTGTTTATTTTTCCATACTACACAATCCTGATGTCATTCTAGACATATATTATATAACTTGCTTCACCTCCACCCTTTCTTTTTGGAAACACTTTCACTCAAAGTAAATTCATTTTATTCTGTCTCACATTTCTGTCATAATGAACATTCAGTCAGAAATGTCACAGGGTAAAATGACATTTCAAGTCAACCTCAAGTTCAGGAATATTCCGATTCCGAGTTTTGACCTAAAGAACAAAACTTTATATTGCTAGTCGGACTTTGATAAGCACTGAGAGAAAGAGATGAATTCATGTGTACAGTGAGTGTATAACACATTCAGATAACACTGATGTTGAATGTTGTTATTAGCTTGAGCTAAAATCAGACTGAAGGTCAAGAGAGACAATCACATTCTAAGAAAGAGTTTGACTTCATCATGTTCTCATCTGTCTCTCTGCTGGGTGTATATTTGACAGTCCTTGTTCAGTTGTGAGATGTGAGAAACAGAACAGTACTCTGATGAATACAGAGAGCAACACCATCAACTGACTCTCATTCATGCACTGTGGTTTTGACATGCTAATTCAAGGTATTTCCAAAAACATCACCCGTACTAACATGACACTGTCATGGTTTCGTTTGTTAGCTACTTGAGGTGCATTCCATTTCTTTTAATTAGATGACCAAAGACAACAACGAGAGCACAACAATTAGTAAGCAATTATAATTGTTAATTATAAATAAAAATATACAAATATACATCAAATGGTTGTCAAGAGGCCTCAAGACATTGTAAGATTGTAACGTTGTAACAAAAGCTTCACTTTCTATCTCTTTAAAAGGATGCTAATTGAGAGTCGTCCTCTTTACTTGAGCAGTAAATAACATGTTAAAACATTATAAACACAGTAGTGAAAGACACTCCAGATTCTGCCTGCTTGAATCAGAAAATGTCATTTGTCTTCATTTTAATGATGATGCTGACCCGACAACTCTCACAGATATCACAGAGACTGGAAGAGCAACCACTTCTGTGTTAAAACAACAGATTTCAAATATATTAACAACACCACCCTGAAATATCACCATGACAACATAATAACAGTCTGGTACAGGCCCTCCAGTGCTACAGCTTTGTAAACAGACTGAGGTCTACAAATGTGTCAATAACAGAGTCGCGTTGTTGGCCATGTGGAACATTCTGTAACCCTTCGTTTAATGTTTTGGTGTCATTGCTTGCAAGCTACAATTAGTCTATCTGATGGTGGGTTGCTAACAAAGATGCTCTTTGAGGGTGTAAAAACAAGCCGAGAACGATGACACGTCACAATCGACTGTCACTCACACAGGCCACAGCGGCCAAATGGCTGTCGTCTGCTGCCACACTCGTCTGCCAGTGACTGTGTTAAGACATGACGCCTGTTTAGTGCTTCCACAAACACTTCCTGCTGTGATGACCATGATTAACTTCTGCGTCCATTGACAAACACATCTGATTACCTCATGTGTCTTCAGTTTCAAAACAGATCTCAAAACATCTCAAACTGTTCTCAGATTTGAAACATATAGTTTGCAAGCAGAGGTCAGAGATCAAAATATAAAACTGAGCTGTTGATATCCACATTATTCTTATAGTGCCAGAATCATGCTGTGTGTCAACAACTGATCCATTTCTGTTGATTTTTAACTTATCTAAGAATTTATATAAGAATTTATGAGACATCAGACCAAAACACAGCTGCAAAAATGTACCGCAATACATTGACTATTACTTATAATAGTTCATAAATATTAGGCCATGTGATATCTCATTAAAAAATGACAAGTTTCATATTTAATCCTAAAATCAAATTGTATGCTTTTAAAAAATATTTTTATAATAAAACGAAGCTTGTTTTCAGTCTTAACATGGAATTTAACTGGAATAAGTGTGAGGTCAGGGCAGTTGAAAGATTAATCGTTTCTATACTCCAAAAACACTTTCGATCTAACTCTCCCTGCAGAAAACAAACAGGCTCTTATTTGACAGAGGCTGATTGTGTTGAGAATGGCTGATTTATTGTACTGTTTGACAGGGCCATTAGCTCTGAGTAACAGAGGTACATCAGAACCTCAATTATGATGCTGGCCACAGGTACATTGATCTGTCCTACATGTTGTGTGGGGCTCACAGCAGAGAATTACTGAAACAGGAAGTCGACCTCCGCTCTAAATAACACGCTTCAGGTGTTAAAGGCGACCCTACAGTCAATGGCAGTATTAAACAGCAGTTCAGTTCTGTATTCTGATGTTTTGAAGTGAACAAAGTGACTGGAAGGTAAGGGGTTAAAAATAGCTTTGTGAGTCAAAAATGAATTGTTAGATTAAGAAAGATCAGGAAGATGAACAATATCAGTATTATTATTATTATAATTATTTTTAAACATGCAGAACATTAAGATCATGAACATGGATTTCAAGTTAATTCCTGTTGGTTTCTAATGCCCCAAATTAGTTTTCTAGAAAATACTGATGAGGAACTTCACTCCTTCAGAATCACTCAGTCTTGACGATCCTCACACTTTAGATAATTCCCAACTGCCGTTCAGCTCTGGTCTTCAGGACAAACCATCCACACTGTTGAGAGTGATCAGACCAGTGACATCATTTCCTGGCACATCTGCACTGGTTGCTATAGTGACACTGATCCGCAGCACACTGACAGTACAGAGGAAGCTGCAGGAAAGCTCAGAATTTGTACATTTTAAAGTCAAGCTGTCGTTCTGAGGCAAGTAAGCCGCTTACAAATTACAGAAAGCCTTGACGGACAGCATGACTAATAAGGGTGTGATTTCTAAAACTTTGTTCACTTTGTTAGACACTACGGTTTACTCTGTATGATGCTACATACATGTCCTTAAAAAATGATTTGGCGCAAAAATCTGATTCAAATCACAAAAATCAAAATCATTTACAGACTAAAGCAAAGATTACAAAATAGAACTTTTAAATAAACAAATCTGACTTTTCTATCTGTAAAAATTAAAAAAAAAAAAAAAAATTATATAAACCTTATACATTTAAAACACATATTCAATAAAACAACAAAATAACCATCAAACTGATCACATGTATTTGTGTTGCCAGTCTGTTTAAGTACTGTATCTGATGTCAAACTGTTGTGTCAAACTAGTGTGTTTACACATTAGCTAATGAAGCTGACAGCACTGGAAGTCAACAGCAGAGATCTCAACACTATATTCTTGCCAGTGGCACAGTTCTCCATAACCTGTAAGCTGATAGAGAGGTGACAAACATATTGCTTCATTACTCTCTGAGAGTTTGAATTTTCTCTCATGCACCTCATCAGATGAGCCAATGGGAGTTTTGTACATCTAAAGCCGGAGCTGAACGGCAATCTGAAGAAAGAAGAGAAAATCATAAAGAGTTTTGTGACAAATATTTAAAAAAAGCATCTTTTAAAGGCCAGAGCTGCGGGGCGGTGTGAGAACGCAGGCACCGGCCGCTCAGAGCTACAATGAAGTAATCTAAATGCATTTCACTTTGAGCCGCGCTTTCACATGTCTTATAGAAATGTCGGCTGTGTCAAAATGACCAATAACCCCATTAGCTAAGCCAAAGAGCTCTGAGAAGAGGAGCAGAGCTTTGCAGTGGGCACCTATGAGGACCCCAGCACAAAATGCACAGGGAGGTTTTACTGCAATACTACGGGCCAATTAAAACACTGGTCACAGTTAAGATTCAGCTCTCTCGTGGACTGACGAATAAACAGACGGGGGGAAAGTGCTACAAGGTGTCTTACGAAGAGCTGCAAGATGTTTCTGACTCCAGAGATGTGCTGTCTCCTGAGTGTGTGTGTGTATGCTTAAGTATCTGTGTTTCTGTGTGGGAAGTTAATAATATATATATATATATATATATAATTTAAGCATAAAAATGATACAGGACAGTAAATCTGGTTGCATGTGTCACTTTCTATGCCTCATCTGTATGAGTATCTGTGTGCTGCATATCCCACCACACATTAAAACAGAGCTCCAATCATCTGCCTCAAGCACACAAACAGCTGACATTAGCCACCAGCAGAGGCCCGAGCTAATGAGGCTCTTCCAGTGCTGGAACACAGTCGTGTAGCTTCTA
>JAZGTI010014015.1:0-14415 GCA_036877585.1 Botia kubotai
GAACATTAAAAATAATGTTTTTAACATTTTGGTACTTAATTTTAATGTTGGGGAAACATTCTTACAACCTAAATTTGTTAGCTGGGACTCCTTTCGCCAACACACAATTCCTTATTTCAATGTGGAATATTTTAATTAGAGATTCTGATATCAAGGAGCATTTACTGATGTATCATAACAAATTCATATTTTGTGAGATGCTATTTGTGTGTGTGTGTRTATATATATAWAYAYATAYATACAYATAYATAYATAYATATATATATATATATATATGAATTCATGTCTTGGTGGGCTTGGTTTTTGAGAAGGAACTATTTCTGAGACATGTGAATCACCCCTTTTGAAAAACCCCTTTTTCCGCCCCCCCCTTTTTTAATCCCCTTTCACACTGAGAGAAAGTGATGACACGTAATGAAATGATAATGTTGCTGTTATAATCATCAACGCTGTTTACCGTGAGCATTCTGGTTTTGTTGTGTTGCTTTATTCACCTGCAGTGTAATTTACTGTAGGTTCTACCGCACTGTAATTCTTTTCACAGGGTCACTGAGTTGCTCAGACAGACGTCTAATCTTTGGCATTTACTGGGTCTCCATGGCCAGGAAAGACAAGGACATTGTTTAAGCATGATGTTAACATTCAGTGCTCACTAAATGGGTGTTTTCAAAATAAGACGTCAGATAAGAATGTGCGGAGCAAACCACTGTTTCCAAGCTGTTATATTACTGAGCTTTTAAGAATTTCCATGTAGATTTCATATCAATAATTACTTAAATCATTTTATATTTTGACCATAAACCATTTGTACAATTTTAACATTGAGTTAAACGTTAAACAGTTCAAATATTAAATGAAATGGCAGTGCAAGGACACGGGTCTGCTCTCAATCTGAGTTTTGTGATGAATAAAGCCACCATTGTATTCTGGAATCACAGCTGCCTGACACAAGCTGACTGTCTGTACGACTGAAAGTTAATATTAGATAATGGCTGGTTAAATTAGATTTTTTTTAAGGGTATGTGAGATGATGCATTCTGATAAAAGCCAAATTCAGTCTTGCTTTAATTTCAACAAAGCAAAGAAATCAAACTCCAGCAGCATCAAATATAAATAACACTGATTCCTTTGATGAAAGTATGCTGAAAAATGGAAGGCTGTTCTCCCATACACACACACACAACACACACACACACAACATTGACCTTTCAGAGCACTTCATTTCTCATCGCATGAGCATTGATGATTTTTGTCCCACATCAGATGTTTCAAATTAAGGCAATCGCTCTTAATCTCATTTGGCCGATATAAATAAAGGCCCTTGTGTTCTTGTGTTTCAGTTAAGTGACGTACGTCCCCATCAGTATAACCAACATCCCAGTGTTGTACAAAAAACCTGCTCACATTACACACTTGGTGTCATTTTAAAAACACGAACATCAGAAAGTACAAAAAAGCATCCAAATTATGAAACGGTGAAGTCTTTCTCCTCAAGCAAACTAAAAGATTTGTTTACCAGAGTCTGTTCATTGTCTACAAACCTATAGCCAAAAAGTCTCATGGTCGGTCCACACACTTCCTGTACGACTTGGGCTAGTTTAAAGGGTATGCGAAACCTCCATTTTTCCACCTGTTCTGAGGAGTTTTTTTGGGTGGAATACACGCCGCTGGTCTCCGTGGATGTGTGTGTGTTCTTAAGGATCCAGTCCCTCACTTGTGTTGTAAATGGAATTCCTGTGAAATGGTATATTTCTGCTGCTTTCTGCATGGGGTACCTGGCGATGTCCTCGTAGCGCACTAGCATGTAGCGATTTTTCAACCATTTAGGCTGACTCAAGCCCAGCTCGGCAGACATGCGGATGTTGTTACAGTTTCCTTCCAGGCGTTTCACCTCCTCGTCTTCAACAGGTACGTCTCCATTTACAGCCCAGCTTTTCCAATTCTGGTACTTACTGGCAAAAGCCACCATCCTTGATGCCAGGATGGCCCGAGGGTCCCTCACAAGCTGTATGAGTCTCACATCCAGCTGAGGGTCCTTTACTAGTGAACGAAGTGTGTCTAGTTGCTGAACCCTCACGGTTTTGATAACCCTGTGCTTTTTTTCCTGGCAGACCTCAGATGCCAAGGTCAGATTGAGAGGGCCGCACTGTCTCGTCTTGCATTTGTACCTCTCGAAAACATTTTTTATAACCGGAGTGCAGACGCGCTCCTCGCAAAGTGCAATGCTGGATTCTCTGCGGAACAAGGCGGGGGTGACATGGTTTCGGGGAGGGGGGTTGATAAATCCCTCCAACAGGGAGAAGTCACACAAGAAGAGATGCTTCAGGACATCCCTGTACACCCACACGGAGATGCTTGTATTAGTGCCACCTGTGCTAAACGACAGCATCCTCTCCACGTGCCAAAGAGGCTCAAAGAGGTAAAACATATCGGCACCCTGTTGGTTAAAGAACTCGCCCACGAAGGAGGATCCGGTACGAGTGCTAGCCATCAACAGGATGTGCTTTTGGCCTGTCAGACTGGCCCTTAATATCTGAGTTCCGTTTTCAGTGTAAAACTCATCTGGATAGGAGCTGTTGTCGTCCATCAGTACAAAAGAACTGGAGACTGGAGTCTCGGGCGTCTGTGGCATTCTGAGGAGTGTCAGTTTATCTGAAACCCTGCAAATATTAAACAGAAATCAAATTATAACCTTTTAACGTTTACACGGCACGTGGAAGTAAAACAGATGAAAATTCTGCCATCATTTACTCACCCTCATGTCATTCCAAACCTGCATGACTTTTTTCTTCTGAGAAACACAAACGAAGTTATTTGGAAGTATGTTGGTAACCAAACAACAGTAGCACCCATTGACTTCCTTTGTATAGTTACAAAACCACTGAGGAATTTCTCAAAATATCTTCTTTTGTGCTCCACAGCAGAAAAGTTCGGAACTACATGATTGTGAGTAAATGATGGACAATTTTTTTATTTTTGAGGTGAATGACCCCTTTAATTCCCTTATATTCACCAGACAATAAATCTTTTGTATGTATCTTAAACTTTTCACCTTGAAATAATGTTGTTTTCCTTTTCGATGATGACAAGCGCCACAATGCAAATAATGATAATTGCATACTTGTTCTTCATTCTCGAATTAAATTTTATTTAGGAAGTGCCTCCACTGACTGCTAATTAGTCACTGCTGCCGGCAGTTTTGGGTTCATCTCACGTCCCGTTCAATTAATCTGCAATAAACAAAAGCAGACAGGATACCAAGATTAGTTATTTTAAGACAGGATTATTGGCCATTTTCACACAGACATATATCTCACTGAAAACACAGCCCTTTGTATTGAGTCAGAGCGGTGACAGATTTATTCCATTTTGGCCCAGGAAAGTATAAGCAGACATAGACAATCTCAGCTTTGCTCCCCAACACACAACCTGCACTGTCATCACCTGTCTGGTAATTCCACTAATTTGGAATGATGAGAGATGATGAGTTGCACAGAACACAATGTCTTTCTTTGGTCTGTGTGCTTTTGTCTGCCTGGCTCATGATGAATCATCAGAAAGTTATTTTTATCATTTTCGCAATATAGCAGAATGAGAGCCATACGTAAACTTAAGGGCTACGGAAGCCCTGAACCGCAAGTGAAGAAATAAAAACAAAAACTTATCTTGTTATTTCATACTACGGTGCCCAGGAAGGGACATTCTGGCCACAACATATTATTTCGTGGGAATGTCATAGGACGCATTTATTAAACATGCTTTGCGTTGTCATCTGTGCTAATTATTCTTTGGCAACGATATCTGTATTAATGGTCTAAAGTAACAACAAATATAATTACAACCATATTCTGAAACCTATTTTCACACTGACATGATAATCAAACACGCAAATAAACACTGATTAGACAATCAAGTCTGCATCCTTAACATTAATAATAACATAATCAACGCAAATAGACATTATATAGTTGTGTAATGACGCGTTATTAATGTAAACATATGTGTGATGCAATATAATAATACTGTCGATGTCAATGCTAATGAGCGTGTTACAGCTGCTACGCTACGCTCAGAACTCGCCGATTGTAACCGCAATCAATCGCGGAACATCAAACAACATATACTAGATGAAAATACACATAGAAATGTACTTACATCAAGGCATTATACAGAGCATAAACAAGCGTGCAGAGATGAGCATTCACCAAACTGTCTACCTGTGTGCAACAACTTTGGTTCCTAGGACAGGATATCGTACAATCTGACTGACCATGCAGCACTGAAACGTCGCCTTCAGGAAGAACTATTGAGGCTCTGGCGGTCATCTGTTACATTAAAGGATGTCGTTCCCTCAACACAAAAAGTTGTGGCCACGAGAAAGGATGTCATTCCCTCAACAAACTGATCTCGTGGCCACGGCAAATGTTCCCATGAGTTAATATGTCGTGGCCACAACAAAATAAGTGAACCGGGAATGTCCCTTCCCGGGCACCGTAAATAACAAGATAAGTATTATTTTTTCTTTACTTGGAATTTTGACCGTTAGCCCTTAAACCGTGTTTATTTTCTGAAAAGGAATTCATTTTAAGTTATGTGGCATCTACTCTGTAAACCTTAAGCTTTGATCAAGTAAAAATGATAATTTCGCATTTTTAATATATGCAGTTTTCATGCAACCATTTAGGTAGAACAGCTGAATCGACAGGAGCTGAATCGGTTTGAGGTTCAGAGCTCTTTAGTTCCACAAGCCATTTGTTCATTGCAGCTGCCGGTTGTGGGGGTCGTTTTGGTTTGCCTGTTAGAATTCACACTTTTTTACTGAAGTGATAAGAGTTCCAAATTGTACTTTTCTTATTGAAGTTGTATCTGCACATTTAAATCTGTATGTAGTTTAAATACACAGGTTTAGAAACAAGCCTTATACTATGTTCCATGGAAAGTATCAATGTGTTACGTAATAGATATTTTTGGCCGTTATGATGAACACATTTACCGCCCATTCGTTAATTGTTTAAATGAAACCAATAATGGGCCATTATTTTGCATTTAAATCTGTGGCTTTAGGGAACGTTTGACCCCAGATAACCCCACAGAATGACTTTATTTGCATTAGCTGCCATAACCTGTAAACTGTTAACAGCAGTAATGCATTGTTACCTTAACGACACGGCAAACAACAGCAGATGACGGGGGTTAATCTGGACCATACCGTAAATGCATCTGTGATCTGACCTCTGCCAGCCCTCACAGTTTTGAATGTAACCCTTTGCTAAACTATGCTAACATCTAAATGGAAAAGAACATGATGAAAATATCGTAGTTGTGAAGGGAAAAGTGTCATAGATAAATGCCACGCAATTTGTCTGCACAAAAAGTAGCATTTATGATATGACACAACAGTCAAGCCGTCAACAAATGATAAGTGTCACGTCTAAGTAAATAGAAACCAATTATGCGAGTTTATTATGCCATAGCCGTCAAACTGTCAGACGCGGCGGTTGAGCTGAAATCGTTACATATTCAAAACCCAGCCGAGCATTTGACAAATCTGATGATCTGCTCAGGCAGAAAAAAACATCGCTCTGTTCATCATCCTTATACAAATTACATGAATGCCTTCTTATCTAGCCTTATAAATGTGTTATATGTGTACTGGCAATGATTATTTTAAAAGGATTCAAGCAAGGATGCTTAAATGAGTTTGCATTTCATTGTTTACAAAATATTGATTTGCTTTGATGCTCAGTTCTTTGTTTTTAGATGTAATTTCCTCCCAGAAAATGGAAGGTTCACATCAGTGGCTTGTAAAAACAAAGAACATCAGACGCCGACTGGTCTGTAACGTGCGGTCAGTGGTTTTAAACTTTTGGAACAGCACTTGCTCCAGTGTGACCCTGATATAATCTAGTGCCATTTTCTGACAGGAAACATGCCACAGGAAGTGAGTTAGCATGAGTATCAGAGAGGTATATGCGGTCTGGGGCTATGGAGCATGTTTCATCCTTGTGTTTTTGTCTTGTTCCATTAGCGAGTGCGCGATGTGGACTTCTAGGAGATAGTCAGTGTTTAGCTGCCATTCCTCTGAGATAATTCCACTATCACCAGACACAGCCTCACGTGCTGCCTGGGCCCAAGTTTCAGCTGTGGCAAAGGTGGTGGAGGAGGGTAACAGAGGGTGTATTTGTCATAGAAGTATCACAAAATGTAAACCTTAAAGACACATGGCACCAAATGCCACTTGCTCTCTCTGTCACAAGCACACATACACACTAATGTCACACCGCTGAACTGTTTATTGTTCAGTGATGGTTTGTCACATGATATTCATGAAACTATGAAAAGCATTTAGTGGCTTTCATTTAAAAAATAATAGATGAACAAATTAAAAACTAAACACTTATAATCTTTCTTTAGGTAATGTGATTGAAGTCTGCGTTATTTGTTTTAGATTAACATGCGGTAGATTATCTACAACTGTGAGAATTTGCTCACATCATAGGGTGGAAATCTGAAAAATCTGGCATCTGGCTGGATTTCCCTCTTACTTCATGGAATGACGAAATTCCCAAATTAAACCAACGTTTCAGTCAATGTTGTGTTTTACCTTTTTCGCTGGGAGAACTTTAGACACAACAGGGAAAATTCAATTAATACCTGAAAACGGAGACGATTTTATCCCCTCACTTTCAAAAGGAAGGTTTATAACCAAAATACGTTTTAACACTCGTTATTTAATAAGGGAAAATATAAACAACAAAATCAATAATCGCACGCATTCAATTATTCCATTTCACAAACACTTGTCAGATATGAAAGTTAATACAGCACGATAAGTTGTTAAAATCCTACCTTACACACTAAACGTGTCTCCGGCGGGGGATCCGGAGCATCCTGGCCGATTGCGTCTGGAGACCGGTGCACATTATTCCTTTCCGTATGTTAAGGCTGCAAAAGACCGCAGTGATTTATGTATTACAGCTTCATATAAAAGTTAACGTTTGACTTATACACACTTCATCCTTTTTTGGCCACGAACAAAAGGCGGAGACCATTCGAGAAAGTTTAAAGCTGCAACTTTGACATTTTCGCCTGCACTCAGTTTGCGTGCAAGTTAAAGAGTCCCAAAATCATTGATAGACTCTTACGATTAAAGAAAGACTTTTAGGTATATCTCCATTTGCCTTGTTCTCCGGTGCAGCGTGCTGGAAACGTGTCCATTACTCAGCGGTCTTCAAGTTTGGGCTATCCTTAGATACATGGTCACGTGGTAAAAGAATGAACTCCCCCCAATGTGAGGGTGCCCACAAGGGCCTTTCTGTTTCAAGAGGGCCCTGGGACTCCTAAGTGGATTTCTTCATTCCATCACTGCAGTTATTTGGGGACTCACGTATATGTTCGTACGTGATATGAACTCCGCGATAAAACACGTTTGTTTACGGAGAACGAGTCCGTTCACTCAGTGATAATGTGATAACTAGTGCTCCGCTCGCTGTTCTTTACGGAAAACGACCGTAGAAACCGCCATTAACCGTAAAGCTGCCACATTATGCGGACCATTCAGTTAAATTAAATAACCACGAGGTCTCCTTCAACAAATAAGTTGTAGGAAGCGTCTTAAAGTGCTTTTATTGCTCAGTTTACGAGAAGTCATCAGTTACACTGTTCTTTAATAGCCGGTTTGACGTTTCTGTGCAACTACGATTTTCTGTTCTTCGCTAAAATATAGCGAGGTTTCCAAAATTGTGCCGGAAGCTTTAAAACGTTTAGCAACCGCATATTGTTGCCACATGGAGGCAGTGAAATACAGTGTTACTGACAACAATTTAGTAACATTACAGTGGATATTATAATACGTATTGGAATAGCCACAACAGAGTATTTTTTTAAAAAGCCTCTAGGTGACAATTAAAAATGATGAAAAACAGTTGTAATTCGTGAGTGTTTTCTTAACCATTGCGTTTATTTTTAAGCATATGTTTTATCTAAAGCTAGGCCACTCACACGTGACAAATATGATCATAATCTGGTTATAAAAGCAGTCAGATAGACAGAATGTTATCAGATCATTATAAAAACACCAGACCTTCGTGTTGTAGTTGTCACGCTTCATTGATCAACAGATTTGTGTCGCTCATATAACTGAGATGAATATGTATTTGTGATTCTGCTCTGTTCACAACACGAACGTTTATTATAGGAAATAATAAAACGTTTTCTCACGTGGGAAAGTATTTTGGGGGTAGGGAAACATGAAGGAAAATGATTGAATTGATGGACCATGTAAAAGTTTCAGCCCAAAATAAACTTACATGTTTTCAAATCAACTTGAAAGTTGTGGGAAGATTAAAATGACTCAGAATTTGTTGATGATCCGGACTTAAACTGTTTTGGGGTATTTTTTTATTCATCCAATCCAAAGATTATTTGTAATCCAAGAAGTAACATGTAGATGGAAGATGTCAAAATTAATTCTACTGAATACATAGTTATTATTTAAACATGTTCAGATAGCAGTCCAGTGAAATAATTAAGAGATGGAGCTCTTTTTGATTTGATATTAACCTTATTAATCTGTGTTGTGTTGCACAAGAGGGTCCAAAACTGTCAAATACACAAACCAGAACTATTTACACAATATTAACTAGTGATTATAATTTGTACATTTGATAAATGTACTTTATTTGGAGTTTATAATTTTGTCTAAATCGTCACTGCTATAATTGTAAATGACTCAGAATGAGTTTTCTGTCTATTTTTATGAATGTTCAATATTAGACCTCACTAGGATAATCACAATAAAAGCATATCTAAGACCATATATAGTGACATCACAGATTCAAGCAGATGATAATGTTTCGCATAAATGGTAAATCTGTTTGTTATTCAAGGTTTCTGCTCTGTCACGCAATCCACTGCTGATGTATGAGTGACGCACACGGCCACAATATACGAGCATTTCACAAGGTTAACCTTATGATAAACTGTATGTCGAACTTGCTTTTCTGTTCCTCTGCTGACGCAAATAAGCCTTCTGTTTAAAGAGGTTTATGTGCTGTCATATTTTCATTATTATTATTTTTTACATTTTTCAAAATGTACTACAGTATTTAAAAGTAATTTAATTTAAATCAAAATGCCTCAAATTCTTTATAAAACTATTGTTTTTGTGTTGTGAAAAAAATAATATTAAAATAGTTTCTTGCTAGTTACAATAATATAATCAATACTGTGTGTTCAATTCCATGTCCAGAGTCTAGTCTTTCCTGTAGTGCACATCCAGGGATGTTGGTCATTTATGTGCCCTTGTAGACTGGCCCTGAGCACTACACGATGATGAAGGATTACTGTAGGTTAATCTGCCTGCCTGCCATCTGCCTGCCGCACACAAATTCAACCTGAAGGCAAAGCCACACTCACAATTGTTGATGATGGTAAATTTTCAGGTGTTTCATTTTGTGGTCCGCGCAGCTGCTCAACTGCACAAAAGGTCTCGTGAGTTAAGTCTCATAGAGTATCTCTTTAATACTGTTTTCTTCACGAGACTTTTATACCTTTATGAGATGCACACAGCATGTATGTAGGCTAAATCAAATACTGTAACTACATTGGGATAGTTCCTGACCTGTCATATAAGATGTGCTACTCGTGAACCTCTCTCTGTTCTGCTAGATGCAAACATGGGGCTCTAAGAATGTTCTTAAGGTGTGTCATTGGATTAGGTTCTTAGCACCTGCTCTAACTCTCCTCCATCTGCAATACACACTTACAGAAGGACCGTACACTACTGTAGCTTTCATCGCTAGTTCGCTATCTGGCCTGTTGTAACTGTTTTGCTTCAATGGAATGAAGAACTCTATGGAAATCCATGTTTCATTATTTCTTCTGCTAGTGTGTTTCTGCTCTGGTATGTATTTGATTAAGAGTTAACAGCTTTGATTCAGGGTGTGAACCACAGGCTAAAAATTCTTGTACTTGACTATGTTATACTGTTAACTGATTGTTATGTACTGTATTTCTCGTTGTTATGCGGCACATAGTAAAGTCTGGTTATGTTAATCTGATTTCTTGTTTCTATTAATATTGTTTATAGCGCAGAGTGACTACGCACCCTTTTTCTTTGATAGTGGGCCCAACAGTAACAATGGCAACATGGCGTTGTTTAGTATTTCAGAAGATACATCAGTAGGTAAAATGCCTTTATATTACATCTTGATTAAGATTACATGACGTTTTTTATTATCATTTGTGCTGCTAGACGTGCGTGTCTGATTAGAAGACTAAAGTGGTTTGATGTCATCTCTTGACGTGTCCTCTGGCTAGCCGTGAGAGGTTTTAACATCGTGACTGCTGTTTTTGAGCTCTGGCAAAGTTTTGTCAGTTTGCCTGTCGATTGTGGTGATAATCAGAGTATTAAAACTGTGCATTTATAGCTTAACAGATACGGTGTGGTGCAGATTCACTTTCCATGAAACACATGTAAAAAAGCCTTTTTTGAATGGACCACACATTTAAAATGGCTAAAAGTTCTTGTTTATAAAATACTATAAAGGTAATTTAGATATTCGTTATACTTCTACATCATATAGCACTAATGAATTACTGTTATTTACAGGAACACAGATTTATGTTCTAAATGGAACTGACCCTGAAGGTCAGCCAGTAAAATACGGGCTGACCTTTGAACCTGCATCCAAAGAATATTTTCGTGTTCATCCTAAATCTGGAGCAGTAACTCTGATAGAGGAGCTGGACAGAGAGGTAAATTTCAAACGTGTGTCAATCTAAAGAGGTTTTACATTTGCTGAGCAGAGTGTGAAGTGACAGATGTTTATTATCACAGACACAGGATGAAATCGAAGTCTTTGTCAGTATTTCAGATGATCTTAATAAAGTAAGTGTCATTGATTTGAAATCTTGTCCAGTGTAAGACATCAGATTATTTTTGGAACAATCTAAACTTTATGTTTTACATTTGTCCTCATGTCAGGTAGTTGAAAAGGTTACAGTTTTTGTAATGGATGCCAACGATGAGAGGCCGCAGTTTCAGAATATGCCCTCCATCCTGGATGTTTCAGAGGTGAGGACTTAATAATCCAAAACGAATTCTTTGTTTTTCCTTAAGCTGCAATCTGTAACTTTAGCCTTTCAATCGCCCATCTCTGTTTGCAAGATAAAACAAGTCAAACGAAGCCAAACTGACATTTCCCGGCAAATCGGACCGACAGCTCAAATTATAAATCAGTATTATAACTTTATCATTGCAAATCGGGGTAAAGTAAGCATATCGTGTTGAACACTGATCTGTTATGTACTTGCTCAATAACTAAAATGAACTGTTTTTGTTCATTTTTAACCCAAAGGGTTACATACTGCAGCTTTAATATTTACTATTTTTTAATATTATAATATAATTTAGACTGTGTGTCACTCTAGAATCTGTTTGGTTATTCCTCATCACAGCCATCTTACTTGGCCAGTGTAAACCTATTCTGACATCTAAAGTAAACTGTATTAGGTTTCATTAAAGCAGTGTAAATGTGTGTGCACAGAACACTACATCTGGAAGCAGCATCTACAAAGTGAGGGCAGTGGACAGAGACACTGGCTCAGGGGGATCGGTTACTTACTTCCTCCAGGTAACGTTTGCAATCCACTTATCTGATACTGTATGGGAACTGAAAATTATGATTCAATGAATGTATGACATTTGCCTTTGTTCATTCATGCTAAAAGCAATTTCAATGTAAAACAATGTAAATGGTAATGGCCATAATAAGCAAAAGTCTCTAAACATATTTGAAACTGGTTATAAATATGTTTTTCAATATAGGTTTACTATTCTTGTGCAGTTTGGGATAAGTTTGGGATAAGTGTGAGATAAGTGGGTAGACAGGTTCTGCTAGCAAATGTTTGACTATATAAATGTTATTATTGTAAACGATCTTACAGCTAAACTGTAGTTCAGCACATCAGGTCAGATAAGTTTTGACTTCCGCCATTGACACAGTATGGCTGTTTCATCCCTTTGACATCCCTTTGTACTTTGTTTTAAATTTAGAGCACTGAACCAAGCGCAAAGTTTGCCATTGATCACAACAGCGGCGCGCTGAGGATAAGATCCGGTGAATTCCTCGATTATGAGAAATCCTGCACGCATTTCATCACTGTAGTGGCAAAGGTGAGAGGAAGTGGCTTTGTGCTCCTTATTTTATCAATGAAAGCCTAGTTGTCCCACTCCCAGTTCTTATTTGCTGTCCACGTAATCATCATTACAGTTATGGCATTATCATGTTTAAACATAAACAATAAAACGTTTAAGAAACATAAAGTTAATTTCCTTCAATAATTTAGAGAAATAATCTGCTTACCCTCTCCGCCCACACTCAGTTTCTTACATCATAATGAATGATTATGTTTCTGTAATGTTTCTTTTGATTTTAGGATGGAGGAGGCAATTACAAGGGCAAACACGTAGTGATGACATCATCCGCCACTTTGATGATAAATGTGATTGATGTTCAAGACTCTCCCCCTGTGTTTGTCGGAACACCTTACTTTGGTTACGTCTATGAAGTCTCCTCACCTGTAAGTATTGAAGATTTTCAGTTTTATTTATACAGTTTCATGTATATATGTTTTATAATGCGCACTGTTTTAAAGCTGCCACACAAAAATGTTATGCAATGCTAAATGTTAAATTAAATCAGATACAGGTTTATTAAGACTGGAGTAGTCAGTCCTTTAGTTAGGTCTTCATGTTAGTTTATTTGTTGTATTTAATGTTTTGATTAGGTCTAGTTAGTTCTTTGTTTGATATATTTACAACACCAGTTAGACCAAACTGGTGTATACCGGGCAAGCTATTTAGCATATTTGTAGAACCAAAGTCTTTACTTGTTCATGTTGCTTTTTATAATGTCTGTAAATAACTGCTACATAGAGCAGTGCAGATATCTTATTGGATTTGAGCAATAAGTTTCCACACGCATGCTCTCGAAACAAAAGCTTCTGTCATCCTATCAAATGTCATTGAGAAGTGTAATATATTCAAAGCATTCCTCTTGCAAACTGAGCAGACCGGACTGTTTCAAATCTGAAGTTTTGTCCACAGGCCTCCGAGATATTTACAGTTTTTGCCAAAGATGGAGACGTGGAAAATCCAAATCCAGTTGTTTATTCAATAGATTCTGGTATGTATTAAGAATTTCAAGTAAAACCAAAATAAGCTCTGAATGAATTGAGTACAAAATAGTACAAATATTTTCATTTAATGGCTGAAGTAAAAAATAATACAATGTTTATACTTGGTAACTCATCTTAGCATTCCACACCACTGGTTATCACCTTTTTTATTTTATACAGGAGCAGGAGTTTTTATCATCAATAAAACCAGTGGCTGTATCAGTCTGAAAGTGTACCCAACCCAACTGAAGAAGGACCTCTTTACTATAAAAGTCAAGGTAAAATTCAGTCTTCTGCTCTGCTTCCTGAGATCAGATGTTTTGTTACTGGCCAGTGCTGTCCCTGATCTCTGACATGAGAGCTAACATTAATCCAGTTTCAGCCATAAGCCAATCACAGTCCATGGTGTTTAGCATGGTGAGCAGTCTTATTATATTAGATCTCAAACTACACTAATCAATGCAACAGTTGCTTTTAGTTATTGTGAGCTTGAGTTAATGCATTTAGTTGTTTTAGGTGATTTAGTTGTCATCTGTAATTTCTTCTATTGTCAGGCATCAGAGGTTAATCCAGAAGGCAAACTCATGGACTATGCTATCACCACGGTAACCATTAGGGTTGTGGATCTGAACAACCATCCTCCCATGTTCTTCGGAGAGAATGGACCACAGAACACATTCGAGTTAACCATGTATGAGCATCCCCCAGAGGGAGAGATTCTGAGGGGCTTAAAAATCACAGTCAACGACTCAGATCAGGTGTGTTTTCTCTCTCTCTCTCATGTCTTTCAGTGGTAAGATTTAGATCAGATCTAAATCTAAGATCTAGATCTATGTCTAGAAATCTAGATCTCGGTTTTTTATATCTATATTAGTTAGATATTACAGTATTTATGTAGTGTTAGGACAGCTATATTTAATGATAAACACAGCACTAAAACATTAGCATCATTAACATAACACATCAGTTCAGTGTCATGTTCATTCATAATAAAACAGATTTATTTATGTTACATAAATGAGACGGATGTACCCAAACAAGCAGCTCGTCCCTTTTAAGCTTTGGTTGGTCATATTATGCAATTAAATTTCTAGTTATTCAGCATTCAGTGTGAGATTTGCAGAAATCATTACACAAATGATCACTAGCTGTCATTTTCATCATGCATTTAAAACATGTACTGGAATGAGCTGTTTATTATTGCAATTCTTGATTTGTATAAGCTATGTATGT
>JAZGTI010014016.1:0-14414 GCA_036877585.1 Botia kubotai
CTCTCTGTTTGAAGCTTCTGTTTTTTGCTGGTTTCCTCTGCTGTGAGGAACATTTCCCCATCTCCACTTCCTGTGCTTGAGCTCAGACCTGGACCAAGGAACTCTGTTCCTGCAGTCTGTTTGGAGCCCATGCTGTCTGTGAAGAGCTTCTGGCCACCAGGTGGAATGAAGTATGATGACATGACTAGCAAGCGATATGATACATCTGCTCTGGAAAGCAATTCCTGGTTATACACGCACCCTTAGTTTTGCATTTTTCCTTTATTTCTGTTTTTCCTTTCTCTTTATTTTGTCTCAATGAGCTCCAATTGGTTAGTCTGTGGAAAGATTTTGATATATCAATGAGCAGGCAACATGCAGCAGATGTGTAGTTTTGTACCTGATAAGAAAACCAGTGCACATTAAATGCAGTCATTATGTTCAGTGGCTGTTGCCACTCAAGCATGATTATCAGTGCAAAGCTTGTTTCAAAGGATGGTTTGTTGTGGCAGGGGGCTGATTAGCTTGTTTCTGTAGACTGGGCGTTCATCCTGCTCTGATGTTTTCATCAGTGTGAATACTCATGACCACTGCTCTGTTGTTCCATGTTTTTCATAACAAGTAATTGCACCAATAATATGCACTGATTAAGATTTAATTGCTAATTTCTGCTTTCTTTCGGCTGCAATAAAAACTTGGAGTATAATTGCAAATCTCTTTGCTATTCTTTAAGGGTTTCATTAATGTTTCCAAAATTATTTGGAGCTCTGAACAGATTTGGAAGGAAAAAACATTTTAAAGCACTATAGAAGTAGGTCGCTGAATATGTAACTTTAGACTTTATAGGAAATGGAATAAGGCTGACATTTTGTGTCAGAGATTATATTTAAATTTTATAATGCAGAGTCGGATGTGATGTTGGTCCACAAGCAACATTTCTGTCAAACAATCATAGTTAGTTAGTTCAAGTGACAGACAAAACTGATAAGGACCATGTCCTGCTTGAGTAAATCACTTTAAAGTTATACGTTTATGTATACGTTTATGTGTGCATTAAAACCACTGTTCCACACAAAGTGCAGGTTAGGAAGTGATGTGTTGCATATTTTGCAACGTTACATTAAAATTGTTATCTTCAGTTTTTGCAGCATTTTGTCATCTTCTCATTGGCTCTGCCATCCTTCTCACTTTCTCCCTGGGGCTCTAAAGGGTTAAATGTGCGTCCCGGGTCACTGTGTGAAGGAATAGTAGCCAGTGAGCCTGTAATCCTTCCTTTATGAACGTATTGCTGTTGCGGGGGCCATGTTCTCTCTTTCAGCGAAAGCTTTTGAAAGTCATTACTCAAGCTGAGACAAAGAAAGCTCACTGCAGGCCCCCTTTGGCAATCAGTGCACAGTAACAAGATCGGGCCTGACCGCTAACAAGGGAGGGCTCACACGAACTCATCCACTATCACAGTTTCTCCCCAGATCTTTGTGGGCTTCCAGTTGCTGATTCCTTAATAGGGTCTATTGTCACTGAATCCCTTACTTCCTAATTGGACCAAATATAAGCAGACCACCATGATTTATTGCTCCAGCTGGCAGAAGTATCAAGATCTGCATCCTTGCTGAGGATAAGGTGTTTGAGGCATTACTTCCACTATTTGTGGAAGACATGCCTGCGCTACCAACATCGCACAGCCCTGAATCCTGACACTAAATTCAAAACCGCTGCCAGATGTGACAGGACGTCTCAGCATGCGTGTTACGACGTAATTAAAAGTGGAATGAATGTGCAGTGTTGCGAGCGGCAGGAAGAGAAATAAGATGATGCCCAGTAGACGCTGTGCTGCATCCTTCTTTCTCATGCCTGTGCCAGTGGAGTGAGTTTCAAAACCTGTGGGCGGATGTTGTCTCGCTCTCTCCAAGCTGTGTTTGTGTTGTGTGAGCAGCTTCCTCCATAACAATCACTGCATGCTAATTACATCGTTAAGCAGAGATAAAGAGTGTTGCCTGACAATTAAAACCTAATCTTCCAGGAACGTTCCTCTCCATTTTCATACTGTGCGATGCTAGTCATCCCAAGCCAGGAACTCAGGGAGGTCCTGTGTGGTAAGAAGACTCCCATCAAAGGTATAAGGTGTTTGTATGGGCGTCCATACCCTCTCGGTGATGTGTAGCTGTAAATTTTCGACTTTGGCCCCCCACAGGCCTTGAAATAGAAACATCCACCGAGGCCAGTAGAGCCCAGCAGGCAAGGGATCATGTGTTGATCAGCCCATTAAATTGTCATTAAAAACCCATTGCTTTGCTGTGTTCCACACTCTTCCTGTCATATTGAATTTAGCCCCACTTGACAACCAGCTATGTCAAGGCCCACTTCGAAAGCACACTGTGTTATTGAGATGCTCCGTTTAGGGATACTGGACCATAAACAAGTTCTTAAATGTGTCTGTACTGAGAAACTAAGCGCTGCCCATGGTAAACATGGACACGCAACACTACCAGCCCAATGTCACTGTATTTACTTTGAACCTTTCATATTTAACAAAGAACTGCCTGTTATGGATTTTCTGCAGGAGTCATTTACATATAACAGCCAATATGTATGCCAAAAGTATGCAGGGCCCCAAACAACACACCCTTATGAAGCCATTTAGCATTTAATGTCTAAACCATTAGCGTTAAAAGAAAGTTGGTCCTCTAACAGCTTACATTCATTTGGGAAGGCTTTCCACTATATGTTTCCACTATAATTTGCTCTCATTCAGTCATGAGTATCAGTGAGGTCAGACAATGATGTTGGGTGATGGGGTCTGGCGTGCAGACTGCGTTCCAAATCATTTAAAAGAGTTTAATGGAGTTTAGGACTTTATGCAGGTCAGTCAATCTCTTCCACACTAAACTTCTTTTTGGAAAGAGACATTCAGGAAACTTAATTTCCTGTTAAAGTAATACATATTTCTAAAAAGGGGAAGAACTGTACAAGTTTCATGGACCCCAGAAGTAAACCCTGGCATCCTAAAACTGGCTGACTGTATCAATGTGATACTCTGTACTTTCTGTTCTATTGTGAAAGGCAGTGACTGTCTTTAAAGGCAATAATAGCTCACACTGATGTTGGCGGTGAGAAGCCTGCAGTGTAACAGGCTGGGCAGGCAGGGTCAGTCTATTGTGAACAGTGTTCACATACAGAATAGCAAGGGTGTGGATTGCAGGCTGTCTCTGCAAACCTCGCTCACTGAATAATTTTACTTGCATCACCTCTACAGTACCCATCTGCAGCAAATGGGGCTGTCACAGTCATTAAATTTCATCAGTTTCTTTCGTGTGCTTTACAGTGTAAGTTGTACAGTACTTATACCTCAAGCTGTCATTTCTACATAATAATAAACCTGTAATCAAAATATTTATGTCTGGTAACAATGTAATATAATGTTTAAAATAAAAAAAATATCTGTTTGTTAGTAAAAGTGAAATAGTAAAATATTTGTGTTCTAAATTCGATCTGACATGTAATGGCCAGAATAATTTGTTGTTAAGTATGTCAGTACTAAAACAGTGAAACAAAAGCACCATGTTATGCACCCCAGAAGGTCAAAGCTCTCTGGAGCTGTTTATACTTCACATGTACTTCATACATCTGAGATATTTGAAGCATTCACTTACATTTGCTTGGTTACCCTTAAAGTTTTGGAGGGTGCACGATAATCACTGTTATTACAAAGAACCATAATTAGATCAAAGAAGCATGACATTACCAGCAGTGCATTAATGCAGCATGGTTATGAATTCAGCTTATATTGCTTTGAATGCTGCTGATTGGTCGTTTTCAGGGTTTATATGAGGTGATGTTGCGGTGAAGATCTTAAATACTCGTTCTGTGCTGATGTTCTGCTGAGACGCACAGAAGACATCGCTTTAATGAAGCCTGCTGTGAGAGGAAAAAATGGCGAGACAACAAAAGTACCAGAAGGAGTGAGAACAAGAAAATGAGAAAATAAATGAAAGGAAGAATAAAAGAGTGTGCTGCTTTGGCTGAGGAGAACATTTTCTACTGACACTATTCATTGATGCAGGCTAATAATCAGCTTCTTATATGCCAGTATTAGAATAAATTCATGCTTCAAGTCTCTCAGTGACTCAACTGTTGACTTAATTTTCGTTAGAGAGAGAGAGCAACAGAGATGTTTTAAAGATAAAAATGATAATTCTGTCATTATTTACTCACTCTCATGATCACAATACCTGTCCAGGGCATCACTTAACTTTACATTTGAATTCTACAGTATGCAGATACACAAACATTTAAGTGAGGGTTGTTTTAGGTTACTGCAAAGAAATAGGTATTGTCAAAAAAATACAGGAAAGATTGTATTCATTTGCAGAAAATAGTCAACTAAAGTACATGTAGAATTGTCTTGGTGTGGCATTTGTGTATTTGGACACCTTTCTCTTGAGTAAACTTGCTGTTTTGGAAGTAGAGGCAGGCGGGGGGAAGGGGGGGGGTGGTTGTCAAAGAATGCTAATGGTGCCTCCTGATGTTCTTTCATCACAAGTTCTTTAGCGGCTTCCACTAAAGTGGGCCTCTTTGAAGATGGCTTAGGGACTACTTTTGATAGCACAGACTTAAGATGCCTGAAGCTTAAGCTAGGTATGTTTCATAACCATATGTCAGTCTTACAGTGTTACAGAATACAGGTATTACAGCTCTTTATTATATTTTTCACTTCACTTTTGGTTGAAAGGCAAGGTTTGTGGTTCAGTCCTGGTTCACTTTCATGCTGTCAAGATCGTGTGCTCTCTCGTTATTCATGACTCATTCAAACAATTGGTTTTTGGTCTACCCCTGATTCTAAAGACGAGCAATGTGTCTGCGGTTTGAGAATATTTGGATGTACTGAAGCCGGATGTTCATTGTTGTTTATTGCTTACATCATAAAGAACTAAGTCTGTCATTAGTCTGAGGGTGCAGAGTTTTAGCTTTTGTTTGATCTAAATAAGTGCCATCTCTTTCTCCCTCACCTTCTTTTGTTCTTTTTTTATTTACAGGTGGCATTCACATTGGACTCTCAAACATCTGATTTTGGCTGATAAAAGAGACGAGGCAAAATAAACACAGAGGAAGAGCATTAAACATCTGCTGAACACATCAACACAAGGCTGTCACCAGGTGTGCAGTTTGTTCTGGCATTGGACAGGGAGCCGGAGGACTTCTTCATGCCCACCGGCCTCTGCTGTCTACAGAGGGGATGAACTGGAGCACTACACACAGGCCTATTATTAGGCCATTGGGGCCCATGCTTAGGAATGGATAGCTTTGCCACTAAATGTTACAGTGCAACTTTCCTTAACTATGGGGCACTGGTGAAGGATCGTTATGGAAATATTTTTTTCCTTGAATTCAGCATAAGCAGCAGTTTGGAGTAACTAAATATCAGTGTGTGGAAAAGCCTTTTTGCTTTAAAGGAATTATATACTTGACATTTTCATATAAATGTCTACAGCCTTTATTGTTTTTAAGTAAAAAACATTCACATAAAACAGGTGTACGGATTTGAACAAGCAAAAACCATGGCAGCAACGTATCGCATTGTGGTCAGCAGCATAAACTGTTACAACAGTGTTGTGATTGACCGTCGTGTCCAGCACACTGTACACTACTGTAATGGACCCTGTGGTGCCCTAAAACATGGACTTAAATGTACAGCTGCTCACCGGAGCACTTGTGCTGAGCTTGATGCACCCATGTCCAGACCTTGCTCTGACCGGCCCATCAGCATTCATGAGTCGAAAACTACAGAGAATGGCAACTGTGGGCCTGGTGCTTTCTGCGAAGACTACCACCAGGTTGTCCCTAGAGTCAAGAAAGGATCAGCCATTCAAAGTTCAGCCAGTCTTAAGGATATTACAGGGGAAGCTATCAACCTAGCTAGTGGGAAAATCAAGGAGTTTTCATTTGAAAAGATTAAATACTCCTCCAGCCATGTGACTTTCAGAAAGGGTCGTAAGGTTAGGCCAGACTCCTTCAGCAGGAGGTCCACTGATCTTGACATCATCTATGGCCAGTTCACAGGCAATGATGAGAACTGTCCTCCATTTGGCCTGTTTCAAAAGTCTGTGCTAGAAGAGCATAAGTTAAGTCGCAGTGCCTCACTGGAGCAGAACTTAAATAATGTAGCCACGCTCTACCTGAACAGCCTCACGGAGGAGAACCTAATTACGCGCATACTGGAGAAGACCAAGTCAGACAGCGGTGCCTCAGGAGAAGATATTAAAGCCTGTCTGGACATTCTCCTCAAATGTTCCGAGGATCTGAAGAAGTGCACTGACATCATCAAACAGTGTATCAAACGAAAGTCTATGGGTGGAAGCAGCGATGATTCAAATAATCCTGAGGCCATTTATAAAAATGTCATGGCACGTCTGTCCAATTACCTTAAGAGGCTTCCTCTTGAGCTGGAAGGACAAACTGGAAGGCCCGAGCACAGTGAGCTTGCTGAACTAGTGAGTAGCTTACATGGGCTCCAGCAAATTCCCTTCTCCCCCATCTTTGGCAATGAGCAACCTCCACGTTATGAGGATGTTGTCCAATCCCCTCCACCCACAAAGCCTCGGATTAAATCTTCCCAGTCAGAACCTCAAGAAGGCTCCAAGGATGTTGCAGGCAATGTGAAACCCATTCAGAGCCTCCCTGGTTTTTCACCACGAATATCTCCATCATCTAATGGTTTTCAACATGGCAGCTTGCCTTCAGCCACTGGTGGCGGTTCAGCTCCCTTTATCTGCCACCACACAGGCTCAACCACCCGATCGGACACGTTCTCATCCACGAACTCTCTCTTGTCTAGCAGTAGTGAAAGCATCTGTAAAGATGGCATGGAGACTTTGTATATCGAGGAGGAGGATGGAGATGTCGGAAGGATGCCAGACAGGACAGGTAAAGGAGATGGGAAACACAGCTGTGGACTCTTAGAGTCTAGACAGTATTCCAAAAAACCTGCTGGCTATTCTGAGCCTAGTGGCAGTGTTTCAGATAAACTTCATGAGCTTAGCAGAAATGGAACTGCGTTCAAGTCCAAGGATGATTTAACTGTCAACCAGATGTATTTGCCAAAAGGCCCAGATTCTAAACCGTTCTCAAAGTCAACTTCACACATTTCTAGGGGAGGGTCTGATGACATTGATAAGCTTTTGATGGACCTTGAGTGTCTTTCCCAGAACATGCAAAAGGAGCCTCCACTGCCCCCTAAACTTAAGAACTGTGCCCAGCAGACCAGCATTCCTCCTCAGCACCAGCGTTTTATTGATAGCGCAAGGGCTAAAGATCCAGCTGTTGCAGGTTCCCCTGGTCCCTTAGTGGCCAAGCAGTCCGGGTCAGGGATTGAGGCCACTGAAGAGGATGATGGAGCACTGTTGCTCAGGATTCTTGAGAGCATTGAGAGTTTTGCCCAAGAGCTGGTGGAAAGTGGTGCTGGGAGAGAAACAAAGTCTAAGGAACGAGAGGTCATGCGTCTTCTCCAAGACACACTGGCCACCACCAAAGCAGAGATGGCTTCACACCCACTGCCTTTACCTTCTTGTTATGAAACCACACCAACACCTGCAGAAATATCAAAATCCACATCTACACCTTCAAGTGCCCCTACAGCCATACCTATAACCGCTCCTATTGTGAGGGACACAGGCTCAACACTTCTTATCCAACAGACACCTGAAGTCATCAGGGTGAGTTTGTCTAAACCAGAATTGTGTATATAGATGTATAGGCATGCATCAGTGATGTGGAAAATCAATTTAAGCATTAGCTGAAGCACAAAATTAGAGCCTTCGTACTGTTAAGAGAAGCCATCAGATCAAGTTTCCCTTTAGAAGACATCTTACATGCACGCGGGAAGACATTTTATTTAGAATGACAAATGGAATTTGTTATCATAAGTAATTATGGGAGTGGCAATTTTTGTATTCAGTCATATCTTACAGGTCCATAGTTGTCACTGGTTATTGATTATTTAGATATGTCCTTAATACAGGTTTTATAGTTTAAACTTAAAATCAACATATTTTAGTTGCCGTCATATTTTTAACCGTGATTATTTAGAGAGAAGCAACATTTTCATATTTTTTCATTACCTTTCATCAGCCTTTATCTGCTAATTTGTACTTACAAACCATTGCAATCGCCCAGAATTTACATCCATACTATATGATATACTGTGTTCACAAGAGTGTTTAGAAGCAGTAATACCAGTAGTGCCTCTGCAGACAATGCCAGCGGGTTGCTGAGAGGCACTTTGCAGTAAGCTGTGGGGTCAGTATCATGTGTCTTCTGAAGCTAGCTGTCAACTTCAGCCCATTTTCTACACATCCATCAGGGTGGGGAGAAGAAAGCACAATTTGTCATACTCTAGTTCAGGGGTCATGGGTGAGTTTCTGGCAGGAAAGAATTTGTTCATATGAATGATGTCAATTTTTCCAGTGTAGATTATTTAAAAAACAGCCATTAGTTGTTTTAACGTGTCATCAAACCACATTTGTTAAAATGAGTGTTTCATTACCCTTTAATAATTAGCAACTGTCAACTCGCCAAAGTGCTTCCAAGCCGTTTATATCCCGTGTCAATCCTCATGGCACATTTAACCCTTGCTCTTTATGTGTCCTCTGTTCTCTCTCTCTTCCACTATCTTTTCTCTCACTGGTAATCCTCACATGTTTATTTTTTAGGCTTTGTAAACCAATACCAGTTTAAGTTCTATCTAGGGCATTCTATATATGACGTTGCCATGACATCTGTCAGGAGTGGAACCCCTTTAATAATGGGGCTCCTCCTCCCATTCTATTTCTGTACCTGCTTAGTGCATAACTAAGAACCCTTAAGGTAGATGAGTCGCATACTTGCACACTAGTTCAAATGCATGCTTGCAAACTAATGATGCTCCTGCTTTTAGACCATGCTTCATGCATATGTCTCCAATTGAGGAGCTATGCCTATAACATTGTATTTGTATGCATACTTTTGGCAGATGCTTTTATCCAAAGCTACATGCAATGCATTCATGCTATTCATTTTCAGTACATGTGTTCCCTCAAAATTTACCCCAGATGCCAAATGAGTGAATGCTCTACCAGTTAAGGTACAATAACACAGTATGGTGAGACTTTTGCTTGGTTGGGCTCAAGGTTTAATCTAGGACAAGGTGGAATTAGTTCACATTTGAAGTATGCTTGTTATCCTTTGAAGCTTAGTTAAAAGATATTGTAGTGAGATGTTTAGACAGAAAGCATGCTTGTTTTCATAAAATGCATGTCACATAGTAACAGTCCCTCATTGGTCTGCATGTTATTTTGGGACCAGGCTGTGTTGCTGTAGCCATGCAGCTGATGTGTGGACACACAGTACTTTCAGAGAGCACCGGTAGGTCATAGCAAGAGCAGTCAGCAGGGATTTTGGCACAGACAGTGTCAATGGTGTTGATTTGCCCAGGGCACTTCTCCTCCTCCTCGTCATCCACAGACAAAGGTGTCAGGAGGACTAAATCAGTTTACTCCCCGCCTACTATGTCATTCCACTAAGAGACTGGCTGTCGCCAGAGGGAAAACGGACACAGTGTTGCTGTGTGGGTGACAGCTAAGTTTGGGAATAGATTTCGGCCAATTTGATCCCCTCTCTGGCACCCGAGGGAGCAATAAAAATAAGAGCGCTACGACAGGAGCCCCGCCCACTGCTCCATTTAAACACAAAGCTGCCAGTCACAGAGATAAACAAAAGTTGGTCCCACGCATTCTGTCTCTGAGCAGTGTCAGATCTGTTGGCTGTTTACAATGTGAATCAGGGGTATCAGGGGTTTAGCTTCAACACAGTTCACCTGCAACGCCCCAAATGCACCCTGGTGTTAGCTGAGCTTTGTTTTTCATGTTTCATCTCATTTAGTTCCTGCATGTGTCATCACAAACACAAAAGCACTGAATGGATTGAGATGTGGTCCATCTGTCAGCATTTCAGCACCTGGGGAAACCGCTTCAGATCTAACAGTTGCTGCTGTGCATTGCTGCAGACCTGAGTGTGGTCTTTGTTTTTGTGTTTCTTTCCATCCCATGGTTCATTGCTAGACCAAACAGCAGGTGAGCTGGAATGTGGAAAGTCAATCAGGGTTTGGTTTCCTTGCCTCTGTCTCAGTGCTGACAGTATAATTTCTTAAGTCCAGATGCAGGGTCCATAGTGCTTCTCTCCTTAAGTCCATAGTGCTTCTCTCATGAGACTCTTTTAGTCTCATGGTAAAAGTTCTGTACCAAAGACTTCATTTAGACCTGAAGTAGTTGAAAAGCAATTGAGCAAACTCTTATTTGAGGCCTGCATGTAAAACCTGCCACCTTTTAGCCTAGAGACTTCGGCCCTCCACAGTGGACCTTGCCCTGTTGGTATGACCACATGGTGCCGACAAGGCAATATGTCCTTCACTGCACCTGTCAGGAAGTGCCGTTAATCTCCATGGTGACAGGGAACCCCTGCTTGGCAATGGAAGTGTTACAGTTAATATAAATCAGAAAGATGTCTTCCAAGAGCTCAGGCCAGCGAGTTCACAAACACATCACAGTGGGTCACCAAGACTAAATTCACGAGAGTGGGTCGGGTTGTCACGACATCTCTGTCGAAGAAGATATGAAGTGAAGAGGAGTTCCAAAGTGCTCTCATAAATTTGAGTATAGCCATTAGCAAACAAGGCCTTAAATCCTTTTTTTTAAATCCTAAGTGTGGGAGAGCAGCTCAGTCTTACAAAGTAATTGTGTCTATGCACTACACAAAAACAGCCAGCATGATGGAAACGAATGCAATTAGTGCCTCTGCTCTGAGCATTAAACCAAGAACAACGTGAGACCCACAGGAGGAGGAAACAATACGTGAAACAAGCAGCAGACCACAAAGTAATTTAGAGCACGCAAAAGACAAAAGAAAAACGTATGCGGTTTGTTCGTACAACTGTGCAAATGGCAGTTGAAGGGCTCTTTTCAAAACACAAGTTAATTTGTCTGAATCACTCAGATCTCAGTGACAAGTAACAGAATTGGTTCTCTGAGGGACCATAGACAACACACACATGAAACAGAGGAGTGAGTGAGTGAGTGAGTGAGTGAGTGAGTGAGGATGCTTGCAGTTGGACCTCCTGTCGTTTCCACCTTCTTATTAACTGGGATTGTTTGCATGGGGTCAACAGAGAATTATATCACCAGCTCGGCTGCCCTGCACTGAGAGGAAATGAAATCACAGCTGTGACTCGAGCCAAAAAAACCCTTATACACAACATCCTGTCTGTTGCTATTTGAGAAGGGTTTTCAGTACTGAAAGTGAAGGCAGACGCTATGAAGCTCTGCTATGAAACGATATAAAACATGACAGCAGGATAACAGCCTGCCTTAAACAAAAGATGAGCATGAGTGTAAATAAGTTGAAGCACTAATAAGTACCGAACATTTTACTGCCAGCCCTTGGGAATTCTCAGGACTTTGGATTTCGGAAGGGATGTGCTAATAGATTACTTCCAGTTGCGTTGGGGGCTGCTTACATTTCTAAGCTGGCACAATGATGATTTGGCAATGGAAAAACAGGAGCTCTGTGTTACTTCATGTAGTGTTGCCGTCAGCTATGCATCGGGAACAGTGGCTTCCTATTTCTTTAATAATGACACTGTTGCTTATTCATTGTCTCGTGTCGTGAATAGAATAATGATATATGTGCAGATGACTCCAGTCTGTCAAAGTTCTGCAAGTTGATCAAGTCGAGTACTAATCTTTTTAAAGAATCATTTAATGAGTGATGATTTTTAAACAGTGTGTCATTTTGTGTTAGATAGATTATCAAGTGTAAAAAATCAGTGGTGCCTGTTGTTCTAAAATCAACTGTGTATTGAGGTGGTGATAATGAGTGTTATGAATATGTAACAAAATCAAATCAGCTTGCTAAAAACACCCTCTTTTGGCATCCCATAATACAACCCTTCCCCAAGCATTACAATTTGTAATGCTTGTTCAGCGTTCTCTGAAAACTGGGTGGGGCATTGATATGAAATTTTAACTGTTTTGTATTTGCAACAGAGATTTAAGTGGTGTGTGTCAAATCAGATCCATGCGTAGCATAAGTACACTGTCTTTTACAGCAAATGGATGTGATTAAGGCCAAGAAATGATTTAGCATTAGTTTAATAGTCTAACAGTTTAATGTGTAATAAAATTCTCAGAAAGCCGCTGTTTCTGTTATATATATTTTTTTTTTATTTATGTATTCTGGCTGAATGTCAGGCAGGTAAGAAGACAGACAGAGCCCTTCTCTTTAATATGCTGTCTGGAAGTTGTTATTCAAGAGATTACCCATAATCCTGTGAACTGAGAAAAAGACAGAAATCACATTCAGAAGCTTGCGAAACCCTCCAGACTAACCATGTGCCCTGAATTTGGGTAATCGTAGCAATGGCACTGAATGTCTGAAACTCAGCACAAGTTCTCATTAAAGAGATTGTGAATAGAAGTCTGGTGAAATCACAGAAATTGAATCTCCATTGTGTTTATTAGTGTTCAGTAGTGTTAATAGCTGGTTTTGCTAGCTCAGCGACGACTTGAGACAGAATCATATTTATACAGTCCTGCACTTTCTTCATAAAAGTGTCTCGGTCACTTTTAACTTCATTGTTGGTTAAAAAAGAATTTATAATATCTAAAATCATGTTCATTAAGACTGAATCCATATAGTTGGTAAAAATCCAGTAGTGACAGACTCAGAATCACAGCACCTGGAGATTTGGCGACTATCCAACAGAGCAAGTCTGTGTTAGATTGCATTAGGTTTTGGCAGTGGTTTGTCTCAGAGATTGGTGTTTTGTCACAGTGGGGCATGTCACTGTGTGCCCTGACTTTGGTGGGTGTGTTTTTGCAGCTGGTGCTTCTGGTAAGAGTGCGTGCAGATGGGTTGAGAGGAAGAAAAGTACAGAAGTGGAAGTAATGTACTGTCTTTAGCTGATGTTTTGTCTTGCTGAGCACTAACACTAGATAATTTGATCAGAGAGTGTGTGCACTCCGCTGTTACCTACTAGCATCACTAGTCATATGTTCTCATACATTTATTTCATGGATAATGACTAGCCATAAAAAGACTCGTAACAGTGAAATGTGCATTAATCATGGATAATTTACTCTGACTCAGCCTTTGCTGCTTCCAAAGCTATGTCCATGACCTCCAGGTAAGCAGACTCTTTGACTGTATGGTCATGAAAGACTTCAAGAAGTCAAAAAACACGGGGAGTCTTAGAAGTCCTTCACAGTGTCCGAAACCTAAGACAGCTGCCTTGCTGCTTCACTGCCCAGTCAGTCAATGACTAACAGTAGTTTTTGTATGAAGGAACCTTCTAAGGAGTCCAGTTTCAGACAGGCATCCAGGGCACCATAAAATCTAATTAGCAAAACCAAGCAAGCAATACTTATTCCTCAGTAGACATGGAGTCAAAATATATAGTCAAATAGTAGACCAGAAAAAGGCATCTCGTAGACATGATGTTACACAAACATAATTTTCCTTGTTTTACCTTTAAATACTACAAAGTCAACATATATATATACATGTTGATTTTCCAGCTGCATTTTTTAAAGCGTTCTTAGAACAGACACTTTTTCCGGTTCAGGAATTTTAACCAGGATCTAAGTCTGCCATCTAGTGTTACAGAGAGACTTCACAAAATAAATGACATTGTGACACAGCACCACATGTATGGAAAAAGACAAATGCCCTTATGGCATTACAGGGTTTTGTTCAATGATCCACATTTGTTGCTGTTACTCACTCCTGGCTATATTTTCCACCTGATCCAATGGAGTCCAGGAATTTCAGAGGTGTCAGCCAATGAAAGCTTCATCCTTATCAGAGATTACATTTACCCAGAAGCCTCCCTCTTTAGCCACAGACCTTGCTGCGGTAGCTGCATCATATCCTTTGTTCAGAGCTCACCGAGACAGGAAATTAGGGACTTGACACGTTGCACTTTGTTTAGAAAGTCTCAGATCTTAACCACTGCCACTCTGCCCAGTAAAACTGTTGCCCAAAGGCTTAAATGCTTCCTAGGTCTCCAATGATCTATAAAGTTCCTGACTCCAAACTGTTTTACATAAATACAGTGCAGTTTAAAACTGGGCAGGGTGTGTGGACGGACGAGCCATTTCAGAGTTCTGGTGTTTGTGACCTTGTGTCTGGATGGTAAATAGCATTGCATCAAGGCCTGCCGAACACTTCAAGTTTGGCATTATTGATGACAACTGCGTGAAGTGAGGATTGATGACTGAATCCAAGTATTATGTGTGGTTACAACAATGTTTGCAGGAATGTTCTTGAATTGCGGCCATCTCTGTTTTTCAAGTACTCTGATTGATCCTGTATAAAGGTAAAAATAAAGTAACATTATTGAAATTTACAAT
>JAZGTI010014017.1:0-14413 GCA_036877585.1 Botia kubotai
CATTAATATACCCTCATTTATTTATCCTCATTTAGAAGATTTAAACGTGTGTGTGTGTGTGGGCCTCAGTTGAAATGATCAGTTTTTATTATTAATGTGTTATTGTTTCATCTTGTCAGGATTTTGTTCAGAGTATTTCTGGTGGAGAACGCATCTGGATCGGTCTGTCCGACACTGATGTAGAGGGCAGCTGGAAATGGGTTGATAACAGCACACTGAACTCTGGGTGAGAAATCACTAAATGTAACTGATTATTATCCAGTAAATGATTCTTACAGTCAGTATCATATCACACAGAAAACASMAACTCAACATATAAC
This sequence comes from Botia kubotai, assembly GCA_036877585.1. Classification (NCBI taxonomy): domain Eukaryota; kingdom Metazoa; phylum Chordata; class Actinopteri; order Cypriniformes; family Botiidae; genus Botia; species Botia kubotai. The sequence continues at coordinate 321 of JAZGTI010014017.1, forward strand.
ACTGATCTGTAGTTTCAGATTCTGGAGGTCTGAAGAACCCAATGGCCAGACAGCAGAGAACTGTGTTGTGTTTCATACATCAGGGTGGTATGATTTCTCCTGTGGTTATGCTTTAAAATGGATTTGTGAGAAAAGTATTTAAATAGGTTCTTTACCCGTTTGTTTATGCAGTAATTTGTGAACGCACATATTTTTCACTTAAACCTGAATGTATTCAGAATTGTTTGCATGTGGATGATCCTGATCTTTTGTGTGTCTGTTTGCATTCCCGCATCGTGTGATGGCACAATTTCCCCCTTATGTTTTTTTGTGTCAGCGCTCTATAATTTACAATTGTGTGAGAGCTTGTATAGAGCTTTACATGCGTGGAATACAGTTCCATCCCATATTCCTTCAACACAACCTCCACGTTAAGCTGCCTGCTTGAGATATTGTCGGAGTCGGGAGAGTGTCTCACTAGCCGAATGGACTTCAATGTCATGTCAACAGATGGAAAACTCAGGTGGAGTGTGGCAGGACAGAAAAAGGGTTTCCATGGGAACAGTGGAGCTTGGAGAAAGCTTTTCGGGAAGTTTAGCAAGGCTGCATTAAATGTCTTTATGAGAATGCATCTAAATATAAACTTGTTTAAAAACGACATATAACATTGTTTTGCTATTTTTGTATATTTTGTAAGCTAAATAGTAATAAATTATTTCCAGATTTTCTGAAAAAGTTTTAGTGTTTATTTTCTGAATTTCGTCTGTTCACTGAACTGCATTTGAAAATTGAGGCTGAGATTGAAAGAGAGTTTAAACTCTCTGAGTTTAAACTATGAAACATGAATTAAACTCCTATTGAATCACAATTCTGCCGAGCCAGATTTATAAACTGCCTTTCAGTGCAGCAGGTCTGTACAGTATAATATACAGTGCAGGCCTATTGTATGTAAGTGCAATAAATAAGTGTACAGTGTTTACAGTACATAAGTGTAATGTTTACAGTAAATAAGTGTACAGTGTTTACAGTAAACACGTGTACAGTGTTTACAGTGCATACGTTAAAGAAAACGAGCACACTGATTTGGGTTGTTTTTTCTGCCACCACCAGGATGTCAGGGGTAAAATCTGTCATTTCAACAAAGCCAATGAACGAGTTTAGCTGTTGTCCAGCCCGAGAACTCAACCTTGAAATGTCAGCAGATACAATGTGCAGTAGATACTCCTGCAGACAAAAAGACTGCTGTAACTGCACTCATTCTAAAAAACAAGATGTGTACATTGGGCATCGTTAAAATGTTCGCACATCTTGTTTTTAATAATTTAATAAACAGCGTATTCTTGTTTCTCCATCAGTTTAGCCCTTTCAGCATATCTTACCATAAGTCTCACCCCCCACAACCCCCCACCCATAAGGTCCAGAGAGTTCAGTTTGGACCCCCAGAGACTTCTAAACCAGAACGGCAGGTTCAGGTTCTGAATTCACAAAACCAGCTTCGCCCAAAATAGCCCAGCGCTTCTGAGCGCTCGTTTCTGAGGCCTATAACAAGAGACAGAGGAAAACAGGAAAGACAGAGAGAACTGGGCGTTTTACAGGACGGTCCTAGATTCACATGCCTAAAACCATCATCATCTCCCAGTCTCCCGCTGTTTCTGCCTGTAGCGCGCATTCAGTCTCCTCTTAGACGTTTCCCGCCTCCCACTTCTCTCTTCAGTAATTCTAATAACGACCGCTGAGCTGCTTTGACGGACACAGCTGTGTTCTGTATAATAGTTCTTTCCTTTTATGTATTTTGTTGAATTATTCCTAAATGTCCGAATGCACAAAATCAGCAGATTTGTGACTTTTCCTCTCACGACACTCATCATTTTCTTCCCCCGCGCTTTTCTACAGCACAGCGGTGAATTGAGTTGGCATTTATGAAAAGCGTGTTTGCTCTCAGACAGAGTGTAATCCAGAGTTATTAGGCGTGTACTGTATTTCAACAAATGCTGTAGGTGTCAGAACAAATGTACAAGTACAAGAACGCACAAGATAATCTCCTTTTGAAGATGATGGTCTGAAGAACGTTCCCTAATGTTTCCATTAGATAACAAAAACATTAAAAATGTTATTTTGAAAGTTCTAAGAACATTCAAAGTATAGACCTTGTATTAACGTTATTGTTTGGTTATAAAAATGTTATTCAAACATTTTTTAATTCTCTGACATTTTAAAACGTTCCACTAGCAACTTTAAGATAACGAGATTAATATTTTTAATATAAATTACATTTAACATTAAAAAACATTCTACTAATGTTACAACACTGATTGTTTTTGATAATGTTTTGAGAACATTCAGAGAACATTAGCCAGTTTTCCGAGAGCATTCCTGTTAGCTGGGAATACAGTGAAACGGGACAGATTGGGTCAAAGTCGATCATTTGAGAATCATCAAAGGCACAAACATTAAGATCAAGTCCAATGAATTTAGCACACAGTCGCTCATGTGGAGGATAATTGTGCTAATCTGTTTCCCGCGTCAGCACAGATCAGACATACGTCCAGTTGTAAGTGATGCGGGATTTTAAGCCTGAATTCATCTCCTCTTGTCAGACTGTATAAACAATTTCTTCCAATTTCTTTCAAGTTTAAATGTACAAATGTACTGATTTCCTGTCTCCTTCATCTGTGGCTTAAATTTCCACTTTGTGTTTACCATATTAACTAATGCAAAAGTAAGTATATCATGAAGCGATATCTCAAATTAATCTCTACCACATTTGCAGAATGATTGTTTTTGTACGGTAGATCATGGACACAAATTCACTCTGGTCTGTGGATGGATCAAATATGTGCCCAGTTTTGCAATAGGTTCGCTGCCCATTGCTGGTTTAGTAATAATTGTTTAAAAATGAATAGAAATGTACCACATTTACGAATAAAAATAATAGTGTAAGGTTTTTTAGAAATAGCTACTCCAAACCACCAAAAAAATCGTCCCGTTGTAACCCAGAGGTCGTTGTTGCCGGTAGCAACAGAATCGAGCGTTTAAAGATGAGGTAAACTGAGGTGAGGAACGTCTGACTCTGTCTGACTCTGACAGTAATAATCCAAAAACGCCTCAATTTCTTCTGTCAGGGCACGTGCAGAATTATAACAGTCTGGATGAAGGATTGACTGTACTGACACAACAATGGCATATTCTTCAGCAGTATCACATAAACACAGCCTCTCGCTGAGGCGGAACATTACAATAAATTGACTACACATAAAACTGTTAATACTTTCTTTAAAGATGTTTCCGTCAGCCGCTCTGCTACACAAAATCCCTGGTTTCATCCGTGCACACAGAAGCTGCTGTTTTAAGGTGCCTGCGTTGTCATTTCAGTAAACCCAAAGCCGGGTTTGTTTAAGAGGTACGAGTTACGCAGGTGGTGGAGGACATGATGGAGTCGTACCCAAAACAAAAGAACTTCTCCACAGCCTCCTAACTGTGTAAATGGGAAATCAAAACCTCGAACCCGTGCCATGAGCCGTGTGGAGTGATATGAAAGGAAGGTGTCTTGGGAGTTTGTCTGCATGTGTCTGTTCAGAATCTGTTCACAACACTGTGTGTCTGTCTGTCCTCTCACCTCAAACATCATTTGAATGTTCTGGCTTATCTCCATGTTGACAGCTGATGAGGAGACTCGAACCCGCGCTCTTCCTCAGCTGAGACCACATTAGAGACTGCATGCTGAGACCCAGTATGTTTGTGGAACAATAATGAGCCTGCTAATGTAATTAAAAACTTTTGTGCTGTGTGCATTTGCATTTGGTGTGTGTTTGTGTGTGTGTGTGTGTGTTTGTGTGTGTGCATAAGCAATGTTGAATTCTTTGTTAATTTTGATGAATGAAATTGTTGTATGAAGCTGAATATCCATCATAAATGTCCTATGATATCTTCATCTTACCTGTGGGTTTGTGAAGCTCAGCTTTCTGGGAACCCAGCTGACAGTTTTAAGTTGTAAGAATGTTTCCCCAACGTTTTCATTAAATAACAAAAACATTACAAATGTTATTTTGAATGTTTTAGGATTGTTCAAAACGTTGTATGTTGTATTAATGATATTGCATGGTTATAAAAACTGTAACCGTAATTCTAAAACGTTTTTAAAATGTTCCACTAACAGCTTAAGAATAACAATTTTGATATATGATACATAAAGCGACTGATTTTTGTTTGTTTTCAATTTTACAGATATAACTTTCGTGTGTATACATTTAATGTAAAAATATGGATTGCGTTTTCTTTCCTTAGAAGGTACCATAAGTGAGTGAAATGACATCAGGAATGGATGCTGACAGCCCAAACGGGGGGGTGTGATTGGCCAATCCGGTTGAGTATGCAAATGGGGCAATGTAATTTGTTTCCAGCAAAAAAGCGTCTGAAAGGGCAAAAGGGAAAATAAATGTAATTTGCCCCCTCCTAAGCAGGTGTTATCAGAGGTAACCTTTCAGAAGAATTAGCTTTCAGTATTAGTATCACATATTACCCTTCGGGTAAGTTAAGTTAGGAAGTTAAGTTAGCTGAGGCGCGTGTCAGCTGTTACTTCACTGTGCTGCTTTTCTGTGCAGGAGAACACACACACAACAAACACACACATCACCCACATTGACTGCAATGAAATGTGAATGAATTGGCTTATAGCCGCAGCAGCTCTGTCTGCACACACGCGAAAACTTTCCCTCGGGAAGGATCAAAAATTACATTTTGGAAATGGAAAAAATTCTACCAGGACAGCTAATAATTCGGTTTTCTTCTCCTGTACAGGCTGGACTGATCATGACAACGGCAGATAATTTTGTCATTATTTTGATGCAAGATTATTTTACTAACACTCCATGATGTGAAAACGACAGCATCACATTCGTGTGTTAAAGCCAAGAGCACACTACGAAATTGGACTACTGAAGATGTGACCTTGATGTTTTACAGTAAGTTTGTGATGCAAATTCCCGGCCTGTCGCTGATGCTCTTCTAGGCTGTTCCCTTGTTAGACCTGCTGCAACTGGACTTTTCATTAAAACTGCAATCTGTAACTTTACTTTGCTTAAAACTGAACAGAAATCAGTTATTGAGCAAGTACACGTAAGCACAAGTTTTCTTACCTTACAATGATTTACAACGCTTGGTGTATAATAATGACTCATAATTTCAACTGTCGGGTCCGATTTCTTGGAAATGTCAGTTTGGCTTCATTTGTTTTGTATGTACATAAATGTATGTAAAGTAATCGTTGAGTTTATGTTTCAAACAGAGACGGCGGTACAGAGGCAAAAGTTACAGAATGCAGCTACAGATGAGACACAGCTAGATGCTAGGTGAAGCAAAACAAGATGGAGGGAAACAGGAGCCAAGAAATGCATAAAACTGCTATTAAAATGCTGCTGACATGTATTTAATTCGTAGATTGCTGGTACTGAAGTCACAGTTTCACCTCACTGAGTTAAAAGTGCCCGTGATAAACCGCAGAACCCTTGCGGGTTGCCGCCTGCTTCACGTTCATCATTCACCCCATGCAACAGCGTCAGTTGTCTCGCAACATGCGTCATGCGCCATGCATTTTCAAAATAATTAAATGATAAATTGAAGCTGCCTCAGAGGTTTATTAGAATACAGAAAGGCTGTTATTGTACAGTTGTGAATCCCATGTTATCTTAAATGAAAAGACGTGTTTTTACAACCTGACCTGAATTCAGCAGTAAGACGAGGAGTCTGTCTGAACCAGCGATACTCTTGAATCCATTCGACGACATTGACTAAACGTCCACAATCATTCTGAGTTCTCTTGAAACCTTAAGAGCTGCGATCGGTAACTTTTTTAGTTAAAATAAAACAAAAATCGGTTACTTAGCAAGTGTACATAACAGATCAGTGTTCAAAACAGTCTCCTTACCCTGATTCACATCAGTACATTTATAATGTAGTCGGGTCTGATTTCCCAAGAAATGTCAGTTTGGCTTCATTTGACGTTTGACATCATACATGAAGAAACGTATGGAAATTAATCTGTGATTTTATGTTTTGAACGATGATGGTGGTAGAAAGTGAAAGTTACGGATTGCATCCCCGTCAGCCGATTCACATCCTCTCGTTTTTATGTTTATAAAACAGCACATTTTCCGAACAATGGAGACACTTTTGCGCTGCTGTCTTGTGTGCATTTTCTGTTCATTATTTTCTTTATTCATCCAGTGATGGAGAAGTGTGTTATAATTAGCATAAACATGGATGCTTCGCATTGAAGATGCATTACGTACGAAACGTATTTGGTCATTTGTCACTTTAGTAACTGAGCCAGTTTTCTGCTTCTTCTGTCTGGCTGAATGTGGATTCAAGGGCAAACGAGAAAAAAATAGAAAAAAATAAACTTTTGGATGTTTTCTTTTTCTACACTGAGGAAAGAATGGATCTCGTTTTCGCTATTAAGTGTTTTTCTCTATTGTTGCCTTCTGAAAGAGTAAAGAAGCTGTCGGTCATGATGATCTTTAATGCTTGATTCTCCTCTGCTATCCAGATGACGCAGTCTCTGAACAGCCCGAGTTATATTCATACTTTCTCTCTTTTTCCCTTTGAACGGAGAATGAGGACAGAAGGGCTTATGAAGAGCTTCAAAGTGAAGCCACATAATACTGAATAGCTGTCAAGACACTGAGTACAAGACACTTCACTTCTGAATGTGGACTTGTTATCTTGTGTGTGTGTGTGTGTGTGTGTGTGTGTACTCGGACTGAGTGATTTTTCTAGACCCTTGTCCATGACAGACTCATAATGTAAACCAACAAGCTAGTCTTTTAAAAAGTGAGTTAGCAACTTTATAAGTTTATAAATACATCGATGAAAACATCATATTTATGAGAGAGAGAATTAGAGAGAGAAAGAGAGAGAGATGTTTATTTAGTATAACATTTAGATGCGGCTTGTTACTGAACTTACAAACCACTGAACTACTCTTAGGTTACTAGAAAGGGTAGCTGAGTTAGTAGTGTCACTAGTTTTAGTTACCGTCCTGGACTGGACGTTATGAACGCTGTTAGAACTTCTGAAATAACTTTTAAAATGTTTTTGTTACTTAATAGAAATGTTAGGGAAACGTTCTTGCAACCTAAACAAACAATATCTGATTGCCTGATTTCATTTGCGCTTGATACTGATGACACACAAGACAATAGAGGTAATCATGTGAAAATTACCATTGAGTAATTATGACGCATTACCAGTTATTGTTGATTAACTGAACTCGCATTAACGACACCTAATTAACGATTATTCAGATAAAACATGCTTTTGCTCTCATCCGCCTGAAGCGGTACAGACTAAATTCATTTCTATAGGCGTCAGTAATGCATTACTGCTCAGAGGTTTGTTAATAATGATCTGAGATCAGCTGAAAGTGCAAAGATAAATGACCCATCAGAGGGAAGCTCTCAGCGGAGGTTACTGTTCTGACAGCGCGGTTGACTGAAGCTTGACATCGGGTCCGACCCACTTTAATATAACTAATATAAAACATTTGAAAAACGTTCTGCTAATGTTACTGCAAGAACATTTTTGATAACTTTCCGAGAACTTTTAGAGAATGTTGGGCAACATTCTGAAAACACTCGTTCGTCGAGTCCCTCAGCACACGCAGCAGTGAGAGTCTAGAACGTTCCCGCCCTCCGTGTAAACAGTCAAGAACATTTTTATGTTCCCTCACCAAACATTAACTTTCAATTACAACCAAAACTCAGCGTGTCAGAGGCACATCTGGGGGTGGGGGCGTGTTTAATCTTTGCTGCAGGCAGGCGGCAACATCAGGGATTTAATTAAGAATGAAATTTCATTTCCAAACTTCACTGGAATTAGCGAAGACAAACTCATTAAATCTCATGTATAAACAACCCAATTACACAAGAGAATGAGGCATGACAAACTTAATAACCTGTAAAATCATGTTCATTTATGCAGTATATTCTCATACAATTAAAGAAATAGTCTCCAGTATGGAGGACGTGGCTTGTTTTTACACCAGGAAAAGTAGATCTAGAAATAGGCGTTTTAAAACTTGCAGCAGACTAATGTTGGAGGGGAGTGGTAAATGTTCTGACTCCGCCCAATCCATCAAACTGACATCATCAGAGAAGGTCTGCCGTTCCAGAGGGGAAGTACATTTTTACGGGGCATATTAATTTTTAAAACATAATAACATAATAACATGCACAAATAAATAATTTATGGAAACAATGCAATAAAAAATATAATAATAATAAATAATAATAAATTAATTATAAAAGTATGTTTTGATTTTAAAAAAGTATATTTTGATTCCATGGTGAGTTTAATGGTGACCAGAGGCTGTCAAGTTCCAAATAAGACAAAGCATTTTAGTCTATACGACTCATACAGTATATAATCTTCTGAAATCATACAATAACTTTGTCTTAGGAAAGGATTTAGGTCATTATATCCTGATAAACATAAAACCATCATTATAGAAAACAAGCATTAGTAATATTAAAATTCAAACCTCAGACTTACTAAAGCATAGGACTAGACAGTTGTGTGTGTGTGTGTGTGTGTGGTTATGTGTGTGTGTGGTTATGTGTGTGTGTGTGTGTGTGTGTGTGTGGTTATGTGTGTGTGTGGTTATGGATGTGATTAGGAGGCTAAGCATAGCTCGCTCTGCTCTCTGATCCTCCCCTGAGCTCTGCTGTCAGCTGCTGAACAGACAGAGGCGGTAAACGAATCCTCTCTTTACACGCCAGTTTTAAAGAACTACAGAGGCACACAGACACCCCAGAGACTCGGCTGTCCTGCTGTCTCTGACCGCTACACCCCACGCCTGCCAACAGAGACTGGCCCACAGCCAGGACTAACTTCTGCTCGGCTGTACCAGGCTATATTCACCTGGATGAGACAGTATTATCAAAGAGAAAAATCTGAGGGTCCTCTGAGAGATCTGTCAAAATATTTTAGACTAATAAGACTAATAATACTAATAATAGCTAATGAAGTAATTTTGTTAATTAATATGTCTTATGGATTCATTGTATGATGGTTTTATGATGCTTTTCTGACATATTTGTAAAACCTCACCTGTTTCACTTTCACTGTGCAGGAAATAGCAGCCGGAAGTTTACAATCATCAGTAAAATATCTTCTTAATTCCACAGAAGAAACACAATCATACAGGTTTGGAAAGGTGAGTAAACAGTGACGGAATTTTGTTCCGAAACTTTCCAGGTATCAGAACAATAGCACATGTAAACGATGATTTTAATAAAACAAACTCATTTTTCAAGCAAGTCTTTGAATTCTTCATATGCAAACAGAGATTCTTTTCAACTCGCTGAATACCGCCGTCAGTAAGCGGATCAAAGATATCTGATGTTTGATCAGACGGAGTGTGCGGAGAGGCGGACCAGCGGAGGGATGCTGGCTCCCCCTAGAGATTGACACGTGTGAAAAACAGAAGGGCAGACCCAGCTACCAGGGAGCGTTCTCAGAACGTTGGCTAAGGTTCTCAAAGTGTTCTCTCAAAGTTATCTAAAACGCTCTTGCAGTAATGTTAGTAGAACGTTAAGTTATACATACAATACAACGTTTGATGTTTTGAGCGTTCCCTGAACTTTCAACAAAATGTTTTAAACATTGGATTTCTTTGATATGTTGAGAGATAAGCTCCTGTCAGATTGTCAGATTGTCCTCTTTAGGGGTCAGAGTACAATCTTATGAAAAGAGACGCACGTGTGGGAGTGTGTGATGAGTACACGATGAGTCATGATGACCAGGTTCTCTACAAGAGTTTATTTTACTCAGTAATACACAATACAGCAGCTCGGTGGGCAACACGAGGGCAGTGATCTATTAACTCTTCAGAAGAGTAACAGTAAGTCGATGGTGCGTCTGTGTGTGATTCGTGGTATCAGCAAGTGTCTGTGTGACAAACACGCCATAGAGAACAAGCTTTTGTGTCGATGTGACACAACAAAAAACTCATTCAGTACTAACGTGCTCTTTACATAGCAGCACTGAGGGAACGTTCATCCACAAATGAAAGTCCTTCATCGTTTACTCGCTCAAGAGTCGTTTGACGAGATGAAGAGATGAAGGGAAAGAGAAAGTTTTTCAGCAAATGTTAACTTTAATTTCTGCTCTTTAGACAGAAGTGTCATATGGGTTCAAAAGATTTGGAATATGAAGCATCTGGTGACTGTTGTAGTACGACACCGTCCACCATCATTCATTATATAAAAAGAGAAACACAAAGAAGAAAATGATGGATTTTTATTTTCGGGTGAAATATTCTTTAATAATTAAAGACTATTGTTTAATCTTGAGCTAACGTTACAAAAGATGCTGTATTAACGTTAATGCTTAAAGGAACGTTTCATTCTGTAATGTTTCTGAAATGTTTCAGAAACAACATAAGAATAACATTTTTGATATAAAACGATGATATAAAACATTTATAAATGTTATAGTAACATTACGACAAGAACATTTTGATAACTTTTAGAGAACGTTAGCCAATGTTACGAGAACGTTCCCTGTTAGCTAGGATCACACTGTGGCGTCAGTCGGTATGCTGTTTTGATCCGGCTGAAGGGGGAGGAAACGTCCCTCTCCTCTCTCCATTACTGACCCATCCCGAGTGACCTGCAGGGCTCAGAGTACTGAGAGATAATGTCAGTGCTCCGTTGAGTGGCTAGTTCTCTGCTAGCAACCAACCCTGCCTTTAAATGACTTAATAAGTGATTAATGCTTCGATTTTTTGTTGTGTTCGCACAATTAACTGATTTCACATAATTCTTTTATATTTACATTTAGCAGACACTTTTAGCCAAAGCGACTTACAGTTATACATTTTGTCAGCGCATGTGCTCCCTGGGAATCGAACCCGCAACCTTTGCGTTGCTAGCGCAATGCTCTGCCAACTGAGCTACAGGAACTACTTTTCATAAACAACACATGCAAATAAACGACGCTGTCACTGGCCATCATTCATAGTGATTCACAGACTCCTGGCTGAGATGTGTGTTGTCTAGTACCCACTAGTGGTGAGTGATGACCACACACTTATTTACCAGCCTGAGTTTAGCTGCTGACATCAAAGCAACACATTCTGAGCGTCTACGTTCTAGAAAACAGACAAGGTCATCGTTAGAGAAGCCATTAGAGACGGACTGTCATTGTTTCAGTTCTTTGTTTATTGATCCGGTTCCAGATTCACAAATCAGAGCGAATATATAACGCTATAGAAAACGGAGATGCTCTAAGTAGCTTGAAATGTCAGATTTGAGTCACAGTAAAACTGGCTGGCGATGGGTCCTTTTAATGAAAACACATAACTTGCCTGCATAACTTTTCCATCTATTGACAGTGTGTTGCAGACCACCGAGATGGAGAGATGGATCCATGTTTGGAAGTTCTGAGACGTTTGTAGGTTAGCTGCAGACTAAACTAATGATCTTTGCTGTTTTAATTCCTCTCTTTGATGTTCATCATGTCCCCGCTGTGGAGAAGAATGTATTGTGGGAAATCGTATAATCAGCAGTAAACCGAAATGTCTGTATTCTCTAAAACGGAACATTTAGATTCCAGCGTAGTTACCTCTCAGGTGTCAATAATGACAGAAAACCCATAGCAGTGGTCAAACAGTTGTGTTGTGCGGGAAACAAATCCAAATTTGAATCATTACGCACTGATAAACTTCTCCAGTGGGCCGTTAAATCTCAAAGCGCAGCGTCTGAGAGCGAAACGCAATCAGTTTGATTTGTAAATGAATCATTCTTTTCAGTGAACTAGTTAATTCGGTTCACAAACTGGACTGATCTGACTTCATCTTCATCTACACTGGAGGGGAAGATTATCAGTGAATAATTACTTTGATAGTGACTTCAGAAGATACAGAATTTGAGTTTTGGTTATTTGTTGCGACGTTACTAAAACAATACCAGAGCGACTGCATGTGCTCATGATTTTGATGTGATCTTTCGGTACGGAACTGGCTAGCTGCTGTGTGTGTATGTGATAGTGCATGAATTTCTAGTGCATGTGGGTCTCATCTGCACAATTCGGACGCGACCGCAGCTTACATACACGCGTCTTGACAGGAAATGAGGAAGTGGTGCAGCCTGTCACCAACTCAGTGAAATAACGTCATGTTCAGTTGCATTGAAGTAGAGCTCTGTGCTTTTAAAAACTCTGAACACCAGAAGAACACCACTGCAAAACTTATTGAAACAAAGGTCAAAGGTCAAAGCCATGCAAACCCACGCAGTTCTGCTGTAGACATTATCGCTTATTCCCATGAAGCGTCTTTTGTCTGTCCAGGTGGCAGAAAGCGGCACAGTGTAGCTGAAGTGAAAGCAAGCGGCTGGAGAAGTTGGTTTTGGTAGAGAATGAAAATAAACGTGTTCCTGTCTCTTTGGTGGTGTCGCTCACTTCCTGTGCTCTGCTGATGCTGGTGTTTAGCATCCAGTTCAGATTTTAATCTACACAGATATGGATTTTTTCATCACAGGAGCAACTTATAAACTTCTTATATTTTTATGCGTTACACGAGGTAAGCCTGGCCTCATTTTCTGTTTCTATTAAACATCAAAAAGAGATGTTTACAAATGCTAACCATGCTGCTAAAAGCATCGTCTAAAAACTAGACTACAGATGAGATCAGACGTACCGTCGTGTGTAAATGTAAACGTGTTTGTTTTTTTCGATCAGATTTGAGATTCAAGAGTTCCATATCTACATATGGAAACGCATTGTTAGACTACACAATGTAATTCTTACTTCTTACTCTCAGATCTAATGCAAGTTTTCCAATGCAGCAATTTGTTGTTTTGTGAAAGACACTGATTATCACTCGTTAAAATGGTTTGGTAGGGACGGACGGGCTGGTGATAAGTCATTTACCTTTGGTAACTGCTGTGGAGGGACAAAACGTCACTCTGCCTTGTGTAGCTGAAGAGCTACACGATGGCACCATTGTCATGCTGGTATGGACCAAACAACAGAAGGGAACCGACCAAAAGATTACTGTTTTCTATCCCGGTTTCCCAATAAAATATTATACAAATGATTCTGCTCTGGAGACAAGACACAGTGTTGAATCAGGGATGCTGTTGGGCTCCGTGCTAAACCTCTTTGAAGTCACCGAAAACGACAGTGGAAATTATGTTTGTGAAATGACTTCTTTTCCTCATGGATCGAGTAGGGTAACTACTATGCTGAATGTCACAGGTAAACTCAATGATTCAATGATATTTATCTGAATATTCTGAGAACAGCACTTTTATAACTGTATTATCTTCTGTCGGCTCGTTTTAGGGTATTCAGTGTCATTAAAATCATATCCATATGGATTCGTAAAAGAGGGGGATGATGTGAAAATAACATGCTCGGCTAGTCCATCATCACTGGGTTATAAACTTCGAAGGTCAAAGGTGAGTGATGAAACTTTTTTAAAGGGAAAGTTCACCCAAAAATTAAAACTTTAATCAGACTTTAATTTGATTGTCCTCATCACAGGACAAGTTATTTTTGCTGGACAGCTCCAATGGAGAGTTTGTTTTACCAAACGTCACTAGAAATGACAGTGACCAGTATGTCTGTTTCCCTCGATGGGACTCGCCAGCTCAACATCAGCAAAGATTCAACACCACCATGGAACTGACCGTGAACTGTGAGTGTTCATATTAAAACTGTGATCCGTATCTTTGGCCTCTCTATCGCCACCTCTGTTTGAAACCTAAAACTGCAGGTTACTTCATGCGCTTTTTATTATGCGTGTTGAAGTCAAACGAAGCCACACTGACGTTTCCTGGGAAATCGGATTCGTCAGCTCCAATTATAAATCATTATTGTAAACGTACTGTTGTGAGTTGGGGTAAGATGAGGAGACTGTGTTCAACACCGATCTGTCACGTACTTGCGTCAAAAGTTACGGATTGGAGCTTAAAGGGTTTAAATCCAATATCCAAAACGTCCTGTTTTTCCAAACAGTTATTGACAGCGCCGAGTGTAACGCAAGCAGCCCTTTGAAAATCGCTGCCGGTGAAGATCTGGTTGTTGCCTGTATAGTGAACGCTTCCCAGCCCTTG
>JAZGTI010014018.1:0-14412 GCA_036877585.1 Botia kubotai
GTCATGCGCTGGAAGGATAATTCTGATATGGCTGTGATATGTTCAGGAAGGTTTACAGGGTAATAATGACCCAATATTCTCTCTTTCTCATTTTAGGAGTATGTCTACAATCAAGTCTCTTTTTGTACGAAAAGTGGATCCCAGAAAGGATGCACACTCGCACCTGCTTGCTAAGAAAGAAGACAACAACCTTTACAAAATTCAGTGTATGTTTTAAACTAACATTCTGTCTGTATCGAATATGTTGGACGAGGAACATTATCTCTTACTGCTGATCATAAATAAAATCACAGGACTGGCAGTGGTCGGCTGGTCGCATCCAACTCTCACATTTGCGTTAAAAGGGCATAAAATGCAGCCGATCAGAGTTTGAAACAACTGTGCAGTGCTAATGCATTTTGGGCATTTGAGTTGTTTGGGAGATTTTATTCTGATTGTATTAAACAGCTTCAGTTGGGTTACACAGAGTTGATATTTAAAATGATTTAACTATTAAATTACTGTAGTTCAGTAAAAGACAGAAATGTTTTTCCTAAAAGGTTTTGTTGTTCGCTTGTGTCTATCGCAGGATTACATTTTATACTTCAGTGTTTAAGTAAGCTGACAGTGTAAATATTTCTCATAGCAAAGCTAATCAAGAATACAGAAAACAGAACAAATAGAGCAAACTGAAAATTACTCCTCTTCTTCAACATATATGTTTTAGGATGTTGATATACATATTTTTATGCTAGTTTTATTTAAAATCAGTTTGTCAAAGGGTCACAGTATTTAGTCTATTTATAACTATTGACAGCTGTTATTGGTAATTATATCAAATGTTTAGTGTGTATTTTTCTAATGAAGATGCTACATATCAGCTCAACTGCCTCTCTTCATGCAAGTAAAGGAAAACAGGACAATAAACTATACAAACTGGTTTTAAAACAATATAATAAACCTAAGACAGAAGTGTTTCCCATTTATTACCAAGACTGTGGCCACCTGCTGTAGTTTGTCCCACTTTAGTTTCAAAACAAACCAAAATTAAAATCTCTGTTTTTTTTTGCTTTGTTGTTTTGGCAAAGCATCTGTCACTCACAGTCACCCCTCCTGCTCCTGCCACCACCAAAGTACAATTACATATTGATAAAACATCATTCAAACAAATTCTATTGGAAGTCAGAGTGTCTCTGCGTTTGGATTGTAGGACATCAGAGATTGCGTGAGAGTAAAAGCAGCCAGTTTTTCAGTAAAACACTCTGAATGACCTACCACATCTCTTTCTCACACGCTCTTTCTCTCTTTCTGTCTCTCTCTCACAGTTCATAATGTGAAGCCAGAGTGCCTTGATGATTATAACAAACTCTGGTAAGGTCATGTGTAGTTCTGTTGTGTAGCATTGATCAATGTACTTACAGTCATGGCCAAAAGTATTGGCACCCTTGCAATTCTGTCAGAAAATGCAACCCTTCTCTCAAAAAAATTGTTGCAGTTGCAAATGTTTTGGTACTCACATATTATTTTGTTTGCATTGGAACAACACAAAAAACAGAAAAAATAAAAGTCAAATCTGATACAATTCCACACAGAACCCAAAAAATACACTGGACAAAATTATTGGCACCCTTAACTTAATATTTGGTAGCACCCCGTTTGGAAAAAATAACTTAAACCAATCGCTTCCTGTAACCATGAATGAGTTTCTTACACCTCTTTACTGGATTTTTGGACCACTCTTCTTTTGTAAACTGCTCCAGGTCATTCAGATTTTCAGTCTTCTCCCAACTGCTGTTCTGAGATCTCTCCACAGGTGTTCTATGGGATTCAGATCTGGACTCATTGCTGGCCATTTCAGAACTCTCCAGCGCTTGTTTGTAACCATTTCTGAGTGCTTTTTGAAGTGTGTTTCAGGTCATTGTCCTGCTGGAAGACCCATGACCTCTGGTGGGGATGCAGCTTTCTGACACTGGGCACTATGTTGCGCCCCAAAATTCTTTGGTAATCATCAGATTTTATGATACTGTTTACACAGTCAAGGCATATAGTGCCAGAAGCAGCAAAGCAACCCCAAAACATCTTTGAACCTCCACCATGTTTGACTGTAGGGACTGTGTTCTTTTCTGTAAAGGCCTCATTTCTTTTTCTGTAAACAGTGCCATGATGTCCTTTTCCAAAAAACTCTACTTTTGTCTCATCTGTCCACAGTACGTTCTCCCAGAAGGATTGTGGTTTTCTCACATAAGTTTTGGCAAACTTTTTTTATGCCTTTGTATCAGCAGTGGTGTCCTCCTGGGTCTCCTACCATAGTGTCCCTTTTCATTCGTCCAGGGAGGTTAGCTACAGTGCCATGGGCTGTAAACCTCTTGATGATATTGTGCACAGTGGACACAGGAACATTAAGATCTCTGGAGATGGACTTGTAGCCTTGAGATTGTCCATGTTTTTCCACAATTGTTTTTCTCAAATTCACAGACAGCCATTTACACTTCTTTCTTTTTTCCGTGCTCAGTGTGACAAAACAAAGGTTAAGTCAACTTTTCTCCATTTTAACTGGTTGCAAGTGTGATTACTATATTGCACACACCTGTTACTTGCCACAGATGTGTCTAAATTTTGACAAGCTGCCAATAATTTTGTCCAGTCCATTTTTGAGTTCTGTGTGAAATGTTATCATGTTTGACTTTTCTTCTCTGTTTTTTTGTTGTTCCAGTGCAAACAAAAACAATAAGCACATGAATACCAAAACATTTGCAATTAGGACCAAAAAAGAGAAGTGTTGCTTTTTCTCACAGAATTGCAAGGGTGCCGATATTTTTGGCCATGACTGTATATAGTTAAACACATTTACATGTAGACTGATTCATTTATTAATGTGTAATTAATCTACTAAGGGCATTTTCTAAATGCATAACGTTTTGCATGTAGTGCATATTTCATTTATGTGGCATGAAGAAGTTTAATCATAAATGAAGACCAAAACCAAACAAAAGGAGAAATTTAACAAATGTAAACAAATGCTCTTATTAATAACATTGAGAATATGATTACAATACTGTGGGGTATGTAGTGTAGCATCGACTATCAGAGTTACAGTGTGATGTGTAATCTTAATAGTGACTGTAGACAAAAGCATCTATTAAAGGAAGCTCAGCAGTTCATCATCACAGGGCTTAGATTATATTGTGTGGTGTTGTTAACTGGGTTTAAATGACGGCTGTGTTTTCACAAACAGTGAGGATGTTCTGCCCTCCATTCATTCTGACTCAGACTACCCCTGTGAGCTGGTGGGCACCTGGAACACATGGTATGGAGAACAGGATCAAGCAGGTGAGGACACTGTATCTGTACAAAATAAATCCATTGATGGTGTTTGATTAGACAATGTCACTACCTCCCTATTACTTTTGCTCCTATTACCACCAAAACAGCATTAGCATGCTTTTACTCTTACTGAGTAATACTCTTAATAATACTTACTGAATATTTCTTTACTGAGTATTACTCTGACACTTTATACACTGTTTGTGCTGCTCATATAAATGCTTTTTTACATTAGATATCATACCATAAAATAGGTAAAAGTCCTGTAGACTTGCAGTGGACTTGAGACATTTGTAAACTATAGAGATGGATATGGGCTTGACTTTGACCAGTAAGTACCGTACAATGTCCTAGTAACCAGAACACCTTAGCAACGGCGTAGCAGTGCCCTGGCAACCATCCGCAACACTGTACCACTCAATACAAACACAAAGTACCACTCACATTGTCTTCAGAAAATATACAATTCTGGGTGTTATTGTTATTTGTGTCTTACCTGATAGCTGCTCTGTAGAGTTGAATTGATATGGATTGAAATGTAACTGCATAAACCTAAAATGTACTTGAGAACATTGAGCAAGTTCCTTTAGGTTGATCATTTCATGCCGTGTGTGTCCATCAGTCCATCTTTGGAGATACAGAGGAGGATACCCAGCCTTGACAGAGGTCATGAACAAACTCAAGAAAAACAAGGTGTGTTACAGAGGGTGTGTGTATTCATTCTG
Organism: Botia kubotai; assembly: GCA_036877585.1. Taxonomy (NCBI): domain Eukaryota; kingdom Metazoa; phylum Chordata; class Actinopteri; order Cypriniformes; family Botiidae; genus Botia; species Botia kubotai. Next base: position 4,029 of record JAZGTI010014018.1, read on the forward strand.
CATGGATGATCACGTTTGTGTGGAGAACAGTTTGTGATGTAAGGAATTTATGTCACAGAAGGAACTTGATTATACAGAACAAGAGTCTAAGCTGTTCAGCACTCAGACATCTGGACAGTGTAGAGTGCCACTTCTGCTCAGCAAGTCCTGTTGCGCACAGGACTTCTCTGATTGGTGGAGCTCTTCAGAATTGTGGATTTCTCCATTTCTGGATAGTGCAGTTTTACCAGGAAATATAGTTATGAAACACTTTTTTTTAATGAAATTGAAATAACACCTGTGCTACAGAATCATACTACGTCTGTCTTGATTATAATTAAAATTAGCTTGTCTATATAGAAAATAAATGAGTCTGTTGAATTTTTCATTAGAGCAGGAAAACGCTTCAGTTTGTGTTTAAGATGTTTGTCTGGGAATGATCAGAGATGTTGGGGTGTGGGTTTTGCTGTGTGTGTGTGTGTGTTCAGGAATTTTTGAAGTACAGAGAGAAGCGCGGGAAGATGCTGTTGTCTCGTCGAAACCAACTTCTGCTGGAGTTTAGTTTCTGGAATGAACCAGTGCCCCGAGACGGACCAAACATATATGAGCTAAGGTCCTACCAGCTGAGGGTGTGTAGCTGAACTCTCTGAACACTAAGTACCTCAGATTACAGATGTGTTTCTGCAGAAAGATGTTTATGTGTGGTTCTGTATGTTGATCAGGGCATGAATTTTCATGAGCTAATGACTCTTCATAATCTGTCTATACTTTGAGAATGAAAGGTTCTTCCTCCTGGCTATTTTCTTTTCTAATTTAAAGTTAAAATTAAAAGTTAAAGTTAAAAGTAATTTTACTTTAGTTAAAAGTAAAATTATAGATGCGATCCAAACAATTCTGATTACCCATAAAAAAATGAATGATGTCTCTCCACTGCAAAAAGAGCTTCACAATATGACAGTTGAGATGCATGTGAAAGAGTTTAAAATGAGTTGAAATATCCAAGGAAATGTGTGTGAAAGCTTATATGCACACACCAGTAAAGCTGTTCTTCACGTCGAAATATTTACTGTGTATAACGCAACACATTATTAACTGATATAACATATCCTTTATCTTTAAATGGTGTATACTCGTATCGCTTACCTTTACAAGGTTATTTGTTTATAGATTTGATTGGATTTGTTTTTCCTCTGTAGCCTGGAACCATGATCGAGTGGGGAAACTATTGGTGAGTCAGTACTGTTCCTTGTTGAAAAAGTCAAAATAGACTTGTTGATGTGGAGTTAGAGAATCATTTGAACTAATTTTTTACTGCCTTTAACAGATTGTAGTTTCTAAATTATGAGAAAACATGGTAACACTCCTTGGATTTAAGCCTTTAAATCCCTTTAAAATATATCAAACTAAATATGAAAGAATATAGGCAATAAACATACGGTGGCCCCTAAAAGTATTTGAGGTTATTGTACACTTGAAAATATTAGTTATGTATTACTAAAATAGCAAAGCAACTATCATTTATGGTAAAGACTCACACACATATTTTTAAGTTTAAGTGCCTTAAAGTGTCTAAATACATTTGGCGCCACTGTCTAAACAGATATGGTGTTTTTTTCCTAACAAACTGGGCATAATGTTGACAAGCAATTATGTAATCTGCAAATTAATCTGCATGTTTTCTGAAATCAGGTTGATTTGAGGTGTCTTGTAAAAGCAGAAAACACACAAAGCAACTGAAAAAGAGATGCGGCGTGTATGTGTTCACAGGGCCAGAGCCATAGAATTTCGTCAGCAGAACCAGGAGGCTGTCGGTGGGTTCTTCTCTCAGATTGGACGTCTGTACATGGTGCATCACCTCTGGGGTGAGTAAAAACACAATAAGCAAGGAAAGGCAAGTTTTTTTTATATAGCACATTTTATACACTATGGTATTTCAAAGTGCTTTACATAAAAGAAAGTAAAATGATCATTAAAAATAATTGATCAGTACTATAATTTAAGAAAGGAATTAAAATGATTTATGAATTGATTTAAAATGAATAAAAACAGTTGAGAATAGAAAATAGCTATACATAAAATACAGTCAGTTCAGACATAGCACAGTGCTCATTCAGTAAGTATGTGCAGCTAAACAGATGAGTTTTGAGTCTAGATTTAAATGCGGCTAATGTTTTAGCACATCTGATCTCTTCTGGAAGCTGGTTCCAACTGCGTGCAGCATAATAGCTAAAAGCGAACTACCCTTGTTTTGTATGAACCCTTGGTATTTCTAACGGACTCAATCCTAATGATCTGAGTGGTCTGTTTATATTCAGTGAGCATATCTGTAATGTATTTGGGTCCTAGGCCATTGAGTGATTTATAAACGAGTAAAAGTACTATAAAATCAATACTTAATATAACTGGAAGCCAGTGTAAGGACTTGAGGACTGGTGTGATATGTCCAGATTTTCTGGTTCTAGTCAGAATCCTGGCAGCAGCGTTCTGTATGAGCTGCAGCTCTCTTTTTGGGAAGGCCGGTGAGGAGACCATTACAATAGTCCACCTGCTGGTGATAAAGGCAAGAAGTTTCTCCAAGTCTTGACTAGAGACAAAACATCTAATTCTTGCAATGTTTTTAAGATGATAGTATGCTGATAGTTAGTTACTGCTTTTATATGACTACCAAAACTAAGGTCTGACTCCAGAACATCACACCAAGATTCATGACTTGATTTTTAGTTGTTTGACGGCTATAGGCAAGGTATGCGGTCACCTGGAAAACTCCATCTTTGTTTCCAAATGCAATAACAGTTTTGTTCTTGTTTAACTGAAGAAAGTTTTGGCACATCCAACTGTTCATCAATGCATTGGCAGAGGAAGTCAATGGGGCTGTAGTCATTTGGCGATAAGGCTAAGTAAACCTGGGTATCATCTGCATAGCTGTGATAGGCAATTTGGTTCTTTTTATTATACATCGATACATTAGAACACTGACTGCTATAATCATTACATGAAACAACAAGATAAAACTGCTCACAGATATGAGAAACATGTTAACTGAAATATCTGTGAAGAGTCTCAGAGGAAATTCAAAAATATATTTTTTCTTTGTATTTGTAACGAGGAATCAGACTGAGTAGGATCCATCTGCAGTTAGATTTATCAGAAGGGTCGACAGGCAAGGTCAGTAACAGCAAACAATCACAGTGTAGACAAGGCAAGAGGCAAAAACTTGAGACAAACATGGGTCGAGGCAGGCAGCAAACAATTATTAACGGTAAAACAATCGAAAACGAGAAACAATCAAGATCATAAACGATAAACCAACAGATAATAGACAGGAGAAAACGCTCAGTAATAACGCACTAGGCAAATCAAGACTTCGCACTGACTGAATGAGAATGTCTGGTTTATATGGAGAATGGTGATGGGTTGCAGGTGGCAAACAGGAAGTAATCAGTCCAGGTAAGTGCATTCTGGGAGTTGTAGTCCGTGGGGGATCGATTAGTACTCCGGTGAGGGCTCCCTCTGGTGGTGCAGCGGAGAAGAGGCTGGAGCCTCCACCGTAACAGTATTTTTAACTTGGTTAAAAATAGTTAAAAAATATTTTTAACAACATTCATCGAAAAAGTACAAGGATATTTTAGATTTTTAAAAAATAGTTTTTGATATGCTTTTTATGATTTTTGTAATTCATACAGTTTATTTTATTTTTACAGTTAAACAAATGTTAATTTTAACCAACTGATATGTTTTTACTGTAGGATTTTTAGATGTTTGTGTTGAAAATTACAGTGCTGATAAAAGATCCTCAAACGTGTGAGCTCATCAGATGGATTTCTTGCTTCTTTCAGCATATAAAGATCTGCAGTCAAGAGAGGAAACCAGAAACGCTGCCTGGCAACATGAGGGATGGGACGAGGTGGTGTATTACACAGGTGTGGGGCACTAACATAGACTACATAGACAGAAGAGGAAAAATAATTCTTATGCAAATAATTATATGAAGATTAGCAACATGTTAGTCACCCAGAGAACCTACGAAACAAAAAAAGACAATGATGGAGAGAAATGTTGACCTAAAGTCTCTTCTCTTGATGTATGTGTTGAGCAAGTAGAATTAATAAAGAATTCAGCTCAACACATTTGAGGCATCTCTCTGTCTCTCAAACTAGAGATTACAAATGTACTTCTCTTGTTTCATCTGGACCTTCCACATCTTTGTCTGTTTTTGTTAGAACCAGTTGACCTTAATCTATGAACACTGTAGTGTATACCTGTGTATGAAATCTGCAGGTTTTTGGCAAATGTAAGCATTGAATAGCCTTTACTGCTAAAAAGAGTGATGGACTGATGATTTTCTAGAGAAAGCTGTTTGTTTTTATCCAGTCCACTGCCTGTATTACATACTCAAAAACAAACACAATGTTAAACTTCTTCCATGTAACTTTCAACTGTGTTTTCATATAATGGCAAGTTCTAGTACCAAAGTATGAAAGTATGGTTCCAAGTATGGTTCCAAGTATGATGTATGTAATATGTGAGTTCAGAGACTCACTCGTTTTTGCACTTGTGCACTTTATGTATATACTGTGTTTAATTTATGTAGCCCTGTATGTCTGTGATGTTCAGTGTTTGTCTTATGAAGCACCTTGTTTTGGAGAAACGTTGTCTCGTTTCACTGTGTACTTGTATATGGCTGAAATGACAATAAACTCCACTTGTAACTTGTAACTTTTATCTTTGCGGTAAGGCTCGCGGAGGTGGCTTGTGTGTTTACATTAACACAGAACTCTGTCTTATCTCAAGTCAGTACTTCCTAAATCCCATCAACATGTAGACTTTGCAAGGAGAGGGAAGAACGTGCTGGACTTTGTTTACAGAGGTGCATGCACTATTAAGGACCCAAGACTACGCCTTCAGAGCAGGTGACCGGGCGGTCCTACGAACAGCGAGGGCCAAACACGCTCAGAAAATTCACAACCATTTCGAGGCCAGCAGAGAGACACGCTGCATGTGGCAGGGCATCCAGGCCATCACCAAATACAAGACAACATCACCTGCCTGTGACAGTGATGCATCCCTCCCAGATGCGCTGAAAAACTTCTATGCTCTGTTCGAGGCACAGAATGGCGTGACAACGAGGAAGACCACCCCTCCTCCTAATGATCAGGTGCTGTGTCCAACCATGGGCGATGTAAAGAAGACGCTACACAGAGTCAACCCGCGGAAGGCTGCTGGTCCAGACAACATCCCTGGCTGGCCGGCTCTCCCGTCAATCCTGCTCTCCAATGTCTGCTCCCTGGACAATAAACTGGATTACATCAGACTCCAGCAAACTACTCTGCGTGAGTTCAGAGACTGCTGTGTCTTTGTTTTCATGAAGACGTGGCTCAGCGACAGAGTTCCGGACAGTGCCATTTAGCTAGACGGGCTAACTTTGTTCTGTACCGACAGAAACAGCTTTGTGCGGTCCTTGTCATGAGGCACATCAAGACCCTGCTCTTTGGACCCCCTGCAATTCGCTTACCGCCCCAACCGATCAACAGAAGACGCTATCACCACCACCCTCCACCTGGCTCTCACCCACCTAGACAATAAAGACACACGTTTGAATGCTGTTTAGAGACTTCAGCTTAGCATTCAACACAATCATTCCCCAGCACCTGATTGGAAAGCTGAGCCTGCTGGACCTGAACACCTCCCTCTGCAACTGGATCCTGGACTTCCTGACTGGGAGACCTCAGATAGTCCGGATCAGGAACAACACCTCCGACACCACCACACTGAGCACTGGAGCCCCACAGGGTTTTGTGCTCAGTCCATTGCTGTTAACTCTGCTGACTCACGACTGTGCAGCAATGCACAGCTCGAATCATATCATCAAGTTCGCAGATGACATGACTGTGGTTGGTCTCATCAGCGAGAACGTCAGCATACAGAGAAGAGGTGCAGCACCTGGTGCAAAGCTAACAACCTGTTTCTGACCGTGGACAAAACTAAAGAGATGGTTGTTGACTTCAGAAGAGCAGTACGACCACTCTCCACTGAACATCGGCGGCTCCTCTGTGGAGATCGTCAAGAGCACCAAGTTTCTTGGTGTTCATCTGACGGAGAACCTCACCTGGTCGCTCAACACCAGTTCCATAACCAAGAAAGCCCAGCAGCATCTGTTCTTTCTGAGAAGACTGGGGAAAGCACATATCCCACCCCCCATCCTAACCGTGCAGCTGCATCACTGCGTGGTTTGGGAACTGCACCGTCTCAAACCGCAAGACCCTTCAGCAGATAGTGAAGGACAGCTGAGAAGATCTTCGTTTACACCTCACGCTGCATCCGCAAAGCCAACAGCATTGTGGTTGACCCCACACACCCCTACCGTGTGGAACCATAACGGAACCATAGCTTCCGGCCCTCATTACCAGACTATGCAATAGTATGCAAGTTACACAAATTACAAGTGGAGTTTATTGTCATTTCAACCATATACAAGTACATAGTGAAACGAAACAACATTTCTCCAGATCAAGGTGCTACATTAAACAAACACTGAACAAACACTGAACATCACAGACATACAAGGACTACATAATTTATACATAATTGTGCACTTTATGTATAAATTATGTAGTGCTTGTAATTTTGTGATGTTCAGTGTTTGTCTAATGTACCACCTTGTTCCTGGAGAAACGTTGTTTCGATAAACAATAAACTTCACTTGAACTTGAACTTGAATTTAAAATTCAAGAAAACTTGTGAGTGATGGCTGTTGAAAATAGGGCCTGTCTTTGATCTAAAGCACTTTAAGGTAGTGATGGTGGCCTGTGCTAAAAGGGAGTTTAATGACACTTTTAACTATTAATTTAGCATATTAGTGGGGATGTGTACTTAATAATATGTTCATTGTTGATCTTGGGAATTTTGTTGTTTTGTTACTTCTGTACAATAAACTTTTTTCAGTAGTATGTTTGTTTAAAACTGTTGAGAGTAGATATGGATCCTGAAACAAAGTACAGGCCTAGAGGATTATGGGTATAAAACAACTGACCTAAAGAAATATGGGTTTAAAACAAAGTACTGACTTGATGGATAATGGATAACAGTGAGTGATGTTTGTCTTGCAGTTCCTTTGATTCAGCACATGGAGTCGAGAATAATGATCCCTATGCAGACGTCTCCTCTGAAGTGACATGTCAAAAACTTCCACACATCTAATGAGTGAAGATTAGAGGATCCTGTCATTGGGTTCTGCTCCTCCTGAAACACATTGATTGGTTGATTGTCTCACCCGTTTTGTTCTGATTTTGTTTGTTTAACCTTTCAAAAAACACTTAAATCAGATAATAAACTGTAGAAAAGAAAAGATGTATGAAAGTTTGTTTCCTTTTTTTTTTTAGAAAAACCTTATGGCTGTTTTTTACTGTATACATGGGTGTGCCATTTGTCATAAGGTTGTGATATGACAAATCACCACAGGTTTGATTTAGATATCATAGGAAAAAATCGACCACATAAGGACTTTCATAGGGTTTTCATTGGTAGTAATCAAAATGAACTCAACATCAATGAACAGCCTGAGAAATGACTCTGTGTGGTCTTTTAAACCTGAGTACTATAAGATTGTCTGGTTTGGTCCTAAACTAACCCTTAGTATAATTAAACCTTTTAATGACATTTGCTTTGAATAGCAATTTAGACAGACTTCTCTGACCAATACATGTGAGCTCTCAATACTCAAGATATTAGTAGTTTTTACTGTGTCGTTTAATTTAACCTGATACTTTTCACGTGGAGCTCTTGATCTGGGCTTCTGAAAGTTTCCTCAGGAGGATTTTTGATTTACGCACAACAATTTTCATCTGTATGACAGGCATAACTGTATTTCTATATTATGGTCATTTTTAATTGATTTTTTCCTTCACTTCTCAGAAAAGAGAATGAGATGAAAACCAGTGTTACAAGTTACAAGTGGAGTTTATGTCATTTCAACCATATATAATTACATAGTGAAACAAAACAACGTCTTTCCAGACCAAGGTGCTAGTTTAAACAAACACTGAACATCACAGACATACAAGGGCTACATAATTTAAACAATATATACATAAGTGCACAAGTGCAAACGTGCAGACAGCACAAGACAGTACAATGACTATGGGATAGACTATGGGCATAGTAAGTCCCAGTGCAACGCCGACCAGTACACAGTTCTGTAAGGAAAAAAGTAAACCTGGTGACAGTAACAGATGTAAAAAAATGTAAACATAAGCGTGAACAGTACACATAAGTGTAAACATAGGTGTAGACATAATTTTTAACAACAAGATGTGCAAAAAGGCTTAGTGCAAAAATAACTGTAGAGGGTGGAGAATGCCCAATTGTGTGTATATATAAGTTATATAAAGTCCAGTTACTGACTATTGAGGAGCCATGATGGAGGGAAGAGAGACCCTGATGATCTTACTACTTTCCTGTAGAAAGCAGAACTTTACTTACTGCTTTCCTGTAGCTCAGTGGTTAGAGCATGGCATTAACAACTCCAAGGTCATGGGTTCGATCCCAGGGATTGCACATACTTAGAAACAATGTATAGTATAATGCAATGTAAGTCGCTTTGGATAAAAGCGTCTGCCAAATGCATAAATGTAAATGTAAATGTACTACCCACTGAGGGGTCTTGCCGTCCGAGGCGGTGCAATTTCCAAACTAGGCAGTGATGCAGCTGCATAGGATGCTCTTTGAACTTCAGTAGAACAACCATCTCTTTAGTTTTGTGCACGTTCAGAGTCAGGTTGTTGGCTTTGCACCAGTCCGTTAGCCGCTGCACCTCCTCTCTGTATGCTGACTCGTCATGAGACCCACCACGGTCATGTCATCGGCAAACTTGATGATGTGATTTGAGCTGGGTTAGGGTTAGAAGTCGTGAGTCAGCAGAGTGAGCAGAGGGGCTCCGGTGCTCAGTGTGGTGGTGTTGGAGGTGCTGTTCCCGATCCAGACTGACTGAGGTCTCCCAGTCAGGAAGTCCAGGATCCAGTTGCAGAGGGAGGTGTTCAGGCCCAGCAAGTTCAGCTTTCCAGGTGCTGGTGAATGATAGCGTTGAATGCTAAACTAAAGTCTATGAACAGCATTTGAAAATATGTGTCTTTATTGTCCAGGTGGGTGAGGGTTGTGGTGAGCAGGCAGGGGGTCCAGAGAGGGGGGCAGCAGGGTCTTTATGTGCCTCATGACGAGCCTCTCGAAGCACTTGATGATGGGTGTGAATGCAAGGGGACGGTAGTCATTGAGGCAGGACACTGGAGACTTCTTTGGCAGTGATTTGTGTTTGTGCCTCTGCTTAGTCTTGCTCTGACTCTCTTTTCTCACTCTTTTCTTATCTCATTACTTTTGGTGTGTAAGTTATTAACGTAACTTGTCTGTGTATTACACTGTGACTGTGTAGGAATAACTCGTAAAATTCCTATTCGTAAAATAGGAATAACTCAAGTCATGGCATCTTCTCCTGTTATTGTAACATTCATTGTTTGCCACATGTTTAGAGTAGCCTTCTCTGTCAGCGCTAAGGGGTTTTACATGTGATAAATGTAGGGAAATAGTTAGGCTGAGAGAGAAGATTTCAGAATTAGAGACACGCATCCAGACTTTACTTGAGGATAGTAAGAGTGATAGGGCTTTAGACCAGACTTTGGATGCGACTAGGTCCACACATTGTTTGGTTTCGGTCGCAAATCCCTCGCAGCAGGTAAACTTTGTGACTGTGAGACGGCATAGCCGCACATATTGATGGAATTTAGGAAGCACTGACTTTAGATTTGCATGATTAAAATCTCCTGCAACAATAAACAGTCTGTCAGGGTTTGAATTCTGCAGCTCGCTAATAGCCCCATACACTTCACAGAGTGCATCTTTGACATTTGCACTGAGGTCTTGCACCATTTCGTGTTAATGTAACATTTACATTTACATTTAGTCATTTAGCTGACACTATCCAAACCAACTTACAAATGAGGACAAGGAAGCAACTTCAATTACAATAAGAGGCAACAGTGAATAAGTGAATAGACAGGTTTCAGGTATTTCAACACAGTATAAGAAGGATTTTTTTTTCTTAAGAAGAAGTGGAAGTGGGGGTGTGTTAGAAATTAGTCAAGGAAGTAAAGACGAAAAAGATGAGTTTTTAGTTGTTTCTTGAAAATGGCTAATTACTCAGCCATTCTGATGGAGATATGGAGTTCCTTCCACCAACCGGGCAGAGTGAAAGAGAGAGTCCGGGAAAGTGATTTCTTCCCTCGTTGGGATGGAACCACAAGGCGACATTCGTTAGCTGAATTCAAATTTCTGGTGGGCACATAAGTGCAAAGAAGTGAGAGCAGGTAGGGAGGTGCGGATCCAGTAGTCACCTTGAAGGCAAACATCAGAGCCTTGA
>JAZGTI010014019.1:0-14412 GCA_036877585.1 Botia kubotai
CAGCTCATATTCAGCACTGTTTAGTTTCACTGCTGGTCCATGTTTACATCTGTCATTCATAACAGTTAGTTTAGCATTACTGAGGCTTGTATTGTTTGTCAAATCATATTGTGTGTTCTTTTGTAACAGGTGATTCTGGAGGATCCACTTTTGTAGTTCCTGGTGCTCGGATGGTGCAGGTGAGAGCGTCACTCATTTCTCCACTTTGAGCTCATGATTGAAACRGTTTARAACACAAGAGCGAGTGTGAACAGTTGTTGTCAATGTTTTGTTTTTTTATAGGTCGGTGTGGTGAGCTGGGGTGTGAGGGACTTGTGTTCAGTCGACTCTAAACCTCAGTCTGTTAAAGACTCCAGAGATTACCATACAAATCTCTTCAGTCCAGAGATACGCTCTTTTCTTCAAGATTACCTAGGAAACAACAGAACCGGGACCCCTCTTACATTTTTGTGAACATTCACATTTTTTTGGCATGCTCAAAAACATGCATGTGCCTGAAGTGAAACTGTTCGTATCTTTGTGCCAGTTTGTGATGCCATAAAAGTTTTCTGAAATAATAAAAGACAAAAAAAGATCTGTCTTCATTAGAATTTTTATCCAAGAAATCAATCAAATGTGGTTCATTAATTGTATTTACGTTTAATATAGATTTACTAAAAAAACCCTCTTACAGCAGTAAATCAACATGAAACATTTTTTTACAACAAGGTAAAAAAAACATGTTACAAGTGGTCCAAAAATGTGAAACTGATTGGCAGCCCTAAATCAATAGTTATTTTTCCCATGACTCTAAAATATCTTTTTGTTATTGAATTTGTTTTTATCGATAACTAAGCAACAGGAAGATCAAGTCGTCAAAATATGATGAAAACACAAAAAATGTGATTAAAACACAAAACCCTGGAAAATAACGATGGACCGATTCGTTGGCGGAACTGTTTATTACGACCATCGGTTTTTGCCGGAAATGTTTCAACAGCGGATGTAGGCACTTCCGCTGGAGTGGTTGCTATAGGAACGCGGAAAGCCGACACTCATTGTTCGTCAGACTCATGTTTTATCAAAATGTCTTTCGTCATGTCTTATCAAAGCTCTTTCAGAGCTGCATGGAGGGGATGAATGTGCGAAAAGATTATTGAGACGTCTTGTAATAAAGATCAAACTAAAGTTTAAGACGAGCGCCGTCAGTTAGTGTAAGAGTTTGCATGTACTTGTCAAGTTATTGTGTCATTATTGTCTTTTAGATGAAGTCTCAGAGGATGAACGTCACAAAGTCAATGTTTACACCGAATTTAAAATTTCACGCATGTACTTCACACACTCGCCTTATGTTCATTTTTATACTATAACGTTAAAAGTTCAGTGGAATTTAACTTCCTGGGACCCGTCAGATAAATTCATGCCGCTCATCTGACACCATGACATCATTATTAACTAGCTACAGTGTGTGAAAATAATGTAGCATGAACTACCATCACTATAATCGTGTTGTAGTCATTTGAAAAAACAAGCAAAATGACTTCCTGTACCGATGTAGTCTCTAAATAAATGAACACACGATTGTTCTGCAAACGACACAAATTAGCTTTATTTTAAATAGTTGGGGCAAAAAGAATCACATAAAAAACTGTGCATGACTTTGAATAGTTGAGTTTTTAAATAAAACAATCCCCTATTAAACAAAAAAATAAAAATACATGATGGTGAACTATTTCACAACAGTTGTGCAAAAGCGGTTTGAACTGATTCATTCCGTAAACTTCAGTGTTGATTCTGTGATGAGAGAAGCAGACGTCTCTCAAGCACAGACACACACTGAAGCTCCTCTAAGACTCAGAGTAGTGACATCCATTGAAAAACAACCAGAAAGCAAGAATAATAAAATAGATTTTAAATAGATTTTATATACAAAACATGCTGTACATATATGGCAGAGATTGATTCGATCCCTTTTATCACCCGCACCCAAAACTGTCCAGTAACTTGTGCTTTCTCCAGTAAAAATTCTCCCTGTTGCTTTGGAAACGCCACCCTAACGATAAATGAAAACGCAGAGAAAGGGTCCTGATGGGGCAGAGAGGTCGATCGGCCTCTGCTCAGCGCTCCACACCTGTGAAAGTCTACAGATGAGTCACGTTTGCCTGACGGTGTGTCAGAGATCTGAGATGCTCTACGGTCTGTATGAGGGGTGACTGAGAACAGACTTCCTGTCTAGTATTCAGATGATTTGTTACATAAGCATAAACATGATGGGAAGCCTCTGTGCTGCAGTTGTCATGTGTTCTGCTGTTTTAGATGAGCACACTGTAAAAAAACAAACCTTTGCTTAAATTGAATCAGCCAAGTCATCAAGTCATTTCAACTTACTGTTTTAATTCTTGACTGGTGTTAGTGTAACAAAAATAAGCAAAGCAATCTTTCAACTATTGTTTATAAGTGACACCAGTCAGAATTTAAAATATTAAGCTGAAATGACTGGTGCAGTCAAGCCAACGTTTTATAAGATTAAACCTAAAAATTTAAGGCAGCAAAGTTTTTTTTTACAATAAGTGAGCATGATAAATTCTGTGAGAACAGCCTTTATGAGCAACAAATAAAGAAGATCTAACAGCAGATGCGCTTTTCAGATAAACTAACAACACAAATGTGTCTGTCTGTGGGCACTGGACAGAATTACATCTATCTGAATATGCAAGCATTAGAACATTCGTTTTACAAATCCGACCAAAAGTGAAATTCTGCATAAAACTGCATAACTGTGACCTGCAACTAGAAACCCGACTGCAGACAGGAACTAACTGATAGTGTTAAATCTATGAACAAAAAACTCCCTGAATCCTCTTTTAACTGTCCAACTGTAAGGCACCATTTTCCCACAGCAGAGGTTACAGTTAAAATTACAGCATCGTCTTAGTACTCATCAACACATGAATACCAACACATAAATTAAGAAAACAAGCAACGCCAACTAAAACGCTGGAGTTCAGAAGTCCAACAGAGCAGTAGTTTGGTTAGTTCTATTAGTAGTAGAGACGTGCTGCGTGTTTGAAAAACCTCTTATGAGCCTGGTGGTGAAAACAACAGTGTCTTAAAAACACCAAACTTCTGTATTAGGTATAAACCTTACCAGGTAATACTAGTAAAAATACTTAACATCCCAATATATGCAGAACTAAAGATGCTTTAATCCTAAAGAGGGATGAGAAGGTCAGCTTGAGCGCTGTTGGGAAACTCCACCCTGCTCTCTTTGGATTGGCTGGGATGATTGTGGGCGGTCTGATCCTGAGTGGTCTCTGAGGGTACAGTGGTTCCCATTGGATCCAGTGTTGGGCTGACATCAGAGGGCGGGGCAGGGAGGAGCTGTAAAAGTAGGATTTGTGGAATTATAAGCAGAGATCAGAGTGACTCATTTAAAAATGTTTGACTAGACTGCTTACACAAGTATCTGGACAGCACAGTCTTTAAAATCTATATCATTGCATCAGATCAGTCTTTCTTACTCCTGATGTTTCAGGTCAGTAATAATGATGTGTGTATTCTCTGTGAAGCCGGGCCGCCCCCCTCCACCGAAGCTGTGCCATTGACCCCCTTCCTTCCACACAGACTCCATTTACTGTACAGGGCTTCATAGGGCAGCCCGCTGCCCTGACCCCAACTTGCACCCCTTTGAGATGCCTTGTGACCCAGGTTTTCCTGCAGACTGCTGGGGCAGAAACACAGAGCACAGCCCTTCTGTAGCCTGAAGAGTGCAGACAGAACCCGACAATGAAACGAGGCCTGCCTCTTCTCCACAATCTCCCGAGATCAAGCATGGCGTGTAGATGTCAGCAGATATGCATTACATTTCCAGACTGAAAATACAGTAACACTTAATATTGTCGTTGTTGCTTCAGGCTTCTGTAATTCTTAATAAAAATTAAAGTGTCCATTTTTCAGAAACATTACCGTGTGGTTCACCAGCAACATCGCTACCACAGAAATACACTTACGATGAACTTTTACATTAAAAACAGTTTGTATCCACCTGCTAAACACCAAACCACAGAGAAGCGATGTAAATATTAAACGTATCACCCACCACAGTGTCTAACCACATAACTAGCATGCTACACACAGCTGAGGTCTTCCTGACTTCGGCTCTTAGTGCACGACTACACTTCCATTGACATCCGATCTCGAGGGGTTCTGCGCGGATCCCTGATCAGACGTGACACCCGGAAACCGCAGCTGACTGACTGCGAGTCAGCGAAGACCAGCGACAGCACGAACCGTTTCCTCCGTACAACGAGAACAAAAACACACATTCATCGTAAAACATCTCTACGCGGTTACCACATCGGCCATTTCCTCGTTGAGTCCGGTAAGTCCAGCGAGACGAGCTCACGGTACGAGCTCGCTTGAGTTGCAGTGTCGGTTCGCTTCATTCACACAGGTAGCAACAGGAAGAGAACTGACACCTCGACGCGATTGGCTACAGCGGCTAACGCCCACCTACCGAAAGAGAAGGTATCCTTTAATACAATTGGCTGCAGAAGACGTCTGTCACTCGAGGCACGGCCACTGATTCGTCACACTACAGCACAGGCAGCTCCAGCGGACACTGGTCGGTGAGGTAGCGCTGACCACAAACAAACAAACAAACAATCAAACAAACAAACAATCTTTCCCCTCACCTTACTTTAAGGCTTCTTATCATTAAAAGTGCAGCAAGCCCAATAATGAACATGGCTTTGAAATGTATTGAGGGCTCACTACCAGCTGCACAAAATATGTATTTATTTTATTTGTAAATATACTAAAATGATACTGTAATGGCTCGATTAGACAGTTGTGTCATTCAGTGTTTATTTGCATAGTTATTAATTGTTCATTAGCTCTGAATTATTTGTTATTTTTGCGTTTTATGTAGTTCGTTTATTACAAATTGATGTTAATATATTCAAATTTAAAGACATAAGATTTTTGAGTGGGCCTGCAATTGGCCCGAGGAGTCCCAAGTGTGCAGAAACTGCCCTGATTCAAACCATCACAAACACAAATGTGATGCTGAACGTCCAGCCGTACTGCAGAACGGCTGGATGGAGACAGCAGATGGCAGTCTGACCCTCTTTTCGGTTTATTAAACTCGAAGGTTTTTTGTTAGCGCTTTATTCCGAGGGCATCACGACTGTGCATTACCGGTCATCATGTGTTAGGTCTGTATGTGTCGTCTCTTTCAGACCCTTTCAAACTTTTATCAACAATAATACAAAAAGAAAAAGCTTTTCAGCAAATACAGCAAAGGAAAGTTTTGATGCATGTCTACTTATCAAACACTTTCATATAAAAGGCATTTCAGAAAATTCAACCTTAAAAATATATGCAGCACTGTTTGTATGACTGTTCACTTCACCTCATATAGACAGCAACATTTAGTGTTTGTTTAGTTACCGAAATAATTACTGGCTTATTCTTTCACAACACAAAAGATCATTTTTCTGAGTGTGCTCGGTGTGTCTGTCCTCGTGATTTGCACGTTCATTTGAGGGTCAGATCAGTATTACATCTGTCAGAATATAATTGAAAACGCTCATTTAATTTGTTTTCTGTGCATACGGACCAAATAAGATTTACAACGTTAGATTGACTACAGACTTAGAATAATGATGAAAACAGAACTGTGTCATGGCCAGGTTTCATAATTTGAAAGCAATCAACATTTCATTGCCCTTGAAAGCCAGGCTCTAGAAAAATCTGCTTGAATATTTGTCCAAATCCAATTTGTTCCGTAAACTCACTCACTATAAACATGCACTTAGCTGCTGCCTTTACATAACGCAGTCTGTGTCGTTCTTTATGAAGAAATATATCAGGAATATAAAAGAGTGGGTGCAGGGAGAGGTGAAAAGAGGGCGGGCTCTTCTCTTAGATCTCATAAGACCACAGAGAGTGTGTTTGCGTAGAGCTCTACAGATTGAAGTGGAGTGACAGCAGAGAGGAATCTAAAGTTTTCTTTGTATTAGCAGTGTGTGGATGAGTAGAAAGCCATCAATATATATATATATATATATATAAAGAACAGATGATGAAATTGCCATGTAAGAGAAGGGCTTGACTCCGCAGCGTGAGTCTTCTTACGATGGCTAAACCCCGCTTTTAAAATCACCACGAAATCAAAATATACTGTTCTTACTTTTCAATGGAATGTTGCAGTGTTTATTATAAATGATTTATCTGTGAACAGCATTGCCCTCGTAGTTTTATTCAAAAACATTTCCTTGAGGGCGGGACTATTTCGACTGTCCAATGGCCAGGCCATTAATTACTAAAGGACAAAATCAAGTCCCGCCCTACAATTGTTCTTATTCCAGAAACCATTTCTCTCTGGTATGTACAGGAGATTAGTGAGATGGCTGTGTATAGTACAGAGAACACACTAACCAAATCTGTACAAAGTATAGAACCAAGTGTATTTTCCCCCTCAGTGTACACATACTTAGATCTCATGTCACAGTAACACTATACAATTACATTGAGAACGGGAATATACTTGACCAGCATATGTAAAAAACAATTACATTTTAAAAGAACAAACAAAACGAAAACACAAACAAAAGGCCAAAACAAAAGAGCTCAGAGGAACACGTGTGACGCGTTTACCAAATCTTTTCCCAAATTCAAGAAAATTTCATACATTACATTTCAGAATTTCACATTTGAAAATCATTGAAAGTCGTGTTGTGAGTAACTATTTTTATTTGAAGAGAAAAGACTAAACAAAAACAACTTTGTAATAACAGGTATTTTAATTCATATTCAATATTTTAACCGTATTTTTAAATGTGAGAAATATCTAGATGGTATACTGTTTTTTTTTACTTATTTTCTCCACTTCCATAAGAAAAGTTTGGACACAAGGTTGTGCTGCTTTATTTAAAGTCTTGGATTTCCTTCTTCTTCAAGGTTTGGGGTGGGGTGAGGGGTGAGTTGGCATCTCTGTGCAGTTACACAAGTCCCCTGTGTGGAGATGCCACAGAGTTCTTAAAATACAATTTCGCCTCTGTTCTCTGATCAGTCTCGTTCCTGTAGTTTCACACCACAGAGAATATAATGGGCAGAAGAAAGAACTCATACTGTACTCGTACTTATACTGTAATCTTGCGTATATCTTTCCCATGCTGTAAGACAAACAAGGACACGCATACACACACACACATATGTATATGCACAATACACACAAACCTGCATCCTGATGCACTTCTCAGCAATGTCCTGTATTTACATACACACAACATCTTTTGTGTGTAAGCCAACGCTTGGTTCCGAACAGTCTGGCTGTTGCAGCGTCTTTTGTTTGTTTTGTGCTCTCTCAATGCAGATCATTTTGCATTTCCTGTCCAGAAACCCATAGAAAGTTAATGGTGAACATCATGCAGAGAACACAAATAATAGCCGAACAGATCATGATGTTTCAGCACCACTGAGAGAGAGAGAGAGACATCATGAACATCAGACAGGATTTTTTGGTCGTGTTGTTGTCAAAGAAAGCTTTGCTGTCTAACTGCTGATATGCAAGAACGTGTTTACGGAACCGTGACAGATAAACAACAAAGACAGAATTAGATTTGTGTGTTTTATGACAGTGAGAGTTTAATCTTACTTTAGTTTACTAAGTGAATTTAAACTACTCGGGTATCTACAGGAATATAAAAACAAGTTATGATGTCATCTGCCACATTTCCAACCTAATAGTTTTCCTCAGAGGTCACACACCGTAATAAACTGATACAAGCACCTGCCTGTCTCCTGCAAATACCCTAAACCACTTTAAATCCTTTGTCAATTATTTCAGTGAGGGCCAGTAAATGACTTCTGAAAGATCTTTGTGTTAAATATTCAGGAATAGCACCAAAGAGGTTTATATAAAAGTTTATATAAGGTTTATAGTTTTTGTAGCTGTCTCTCTCTGTCTGTGGTGTTTTGTTACTCTCCAGTAAAGACCCAGACCACATGAAACATTAATTAGTAATGCCAATGAGCGTAGAGAGCATTGCATCATTACATCATCTGGAGGGTAATGGCAGATTTTCATGTAGACAGGAAAGAGATAAAATGACACAACAATGGCTTTGTACGAGCACAGAAAGGAGGATCGATTCATCACGGTTCCTTCCTCCACATTCACGCCTCCTTTATCTTTTTCTGGCAGAACAGGAGAAAACTTTTAACAGAAGTAAACACAAGATTGTGTGTCTTTAATGTTTGTGGATGCCGAGGAGGTGATTTGACGTTTTTAAATCCTCGGCCTACTTCCTGTTCACCTCCTCTTCCCTTGTTCTCACACACACTCCTCAGACATAATACTCCTTGTCTTTATTCTTCTTGCCCTTGGTAGTCGTCTTGGCAGCCGCAGCTGTGCTGGGTGTCTTTTCCTTGACGCCGGCACTGCTGCCATCAGATGCAGAGTTACAGCTCTGCTCCACCTGATAAGAACCTTCATCTCGGTTGCGGTATTTATACATGGCATACAGCAGGATGAGGATGCAGAGCGCCGCCGCCGCCACAATACCGACCACCATGCCTGTGGTGCTGCTGGACTCCCGGATGACTTCCACAGCCCCGGGGTGGCCCCTCTCCATCAGATCGTTGGGGTGAGATGTGGGCACATAGGGGAAGTCAGGTGGGTATGTCAGCCCGGGGGTGTGGCGGGAGGGTTGGACAGGGGGCAAAAGCACCTGGTCACGGGTGTTCATTTTGCCCGCGGGGATGTGGAGCTGGTTGGGATGAGTGGTGGGTGCAGGGGCTGCTGGGTGGCGACCGCCCGGGCTGTGACCCCCACTTTTGCCTACCGCGGGGGGTGGCGGCAGTACCGTCCTATCAGTGACCATGGGGGAGTTTTTGTAAAAGTCCTCATCATCAGACTCCGTAACTTCCCCTGAGCCGAAGGCCGACACCTCCACTGGGTCGCCGCAGTCCTCCTGGTCTGGAGGACACGGTGGGCGGGGGTCGGACAGGATGAGGGACTCTCTGGTGGTCTGCAGAGGGGTCAGGGAGGTGGGAGGGGCAGGGATAGCAGGGTAATGGGTGGCCAGGGCAAGCGGGTCTTGGGTGTCCACTGTAATTATGGGTAACACCAGTTCCCCTCCTAGGATGAATAAGAAGACAGGATGAGAACAAGCAAGAATTGCTACATGTTCACAGACATGCAGAAGCATGAATGTACCTGAATTCAGCATCATTATTATATTGACTGGTAATCTATTAGCTCTAATAGACCGTTAGGTTCATCAGCGGCATCTCTTAAGTGAGATTTGAGAATCACAGACAGTCGTTAACATCATCTAACACGGCACATTTGAGTTTACCTCAAATGAACCTCACAGAGATCTGATTAACACTCACAGCTGATTCTGATGCTAGCATGTGGTTCAGCTAAACAGAAGACACACACACATACTGGTTACAATTCATTGTTTTAATTATACGGAACTAAGTCCTAATTGTGCTTTTGTGCTGAAAAAGGTGTGAATCAATATTTCCTTTAGCCCCGCCCCTTCCTCACACTGAATGACTGCAACACAATCACAGGAGCAGTAAGTGAGCACACAGTAAATTCCATGACATCACACATATAATGATGACGAATGCTGGAAACCAGTGATAAAGTGAAACGGCCACTAAGTGCCCAGACAGTAAGAGAAGACCTCTCATTCATTAAGTGTAGTTATCTCTATCTTAAACTCTAAAATGTAAGATTCAGTTAGTTTTAACTGAGAAATAGTCTATATCAAATCAAAATGCATCCGCGAGTGAAAACGTCATTAAATCTCTGTACTTGTAGTTCATCTTCTCCTGATCTTCTGTACAGGAAAGCAGTTTGACAGCACACAGGAACAGTGTGTGCTGCCTGTCAACAGTGAAACATGAGCGCAGAGCCTCTGCAGGTCTGCACAGATGCTGGACTTCCTGTGTGTGCGCGTGGGTTTATTCAACTATATATTGGCAACAAATTTGTACACCCAAAGTCAGTAAAACCTCTTTTTGAGGACGTCCTCATTTGTTAAAATGCTATAAAAAATAGTAAATAAAGTTTTTATTTAATGGTAAAAATGCAGAAAGTTTTCTTTTAGGGTGAGAGTGTGTGTGGGTTAGGCTATAGTGTTTATAACTAGCTGTGTATAAAAACAATACAAGTCTATGGAATGACCCTATTTACATAGATAAGTAAACGTGTGTGCTTGTGTGTGTGTGTGTGTGTCTATATACTGTATGTATGTGTGTGTGTGTGTGAACTGTATGTATGTATGTGTGTGTGTGTGTGTGTGTGTGTGTCTATATACTGTATGTATGTATGTGTGTGTGTGTCTATATACTGTATGTATGTATGTGTGTGTGTGTGAACTGTATGTGTGTGTGTGTCTATATACTGTATGTATGTATGTGTGTGTGTGAANTGTGTGTGTCTATATACTGTATGTATGTATGTGTGTGTGTGTCTATATACTGTATGTATGTGTGTGTGTGAACTGTATGTGTGTGTGTGTCTATATACTGTATGTATGTATGTGTGTGTGTGAACTGTATGTGTGTGTGTGTCTATATACTGTATGTATGTGTGTGTGTGAGCTGTATGTGTGTGTGTGTCTATATACTGTATGTATGTATGTGTGTGTGTGAGCTGTATGTGTGTGTGTGTCTATGTACTGTATGTGTGTATGTGTGTGTGTGAACTGTATGTGTGTGTGTGCTCACCAGTGCCAGGCTCACACTCCTCCAGATCTTCTTCATCACTGGGACACTCGGCTGACGCCACCAGCAGATCATCAGAGTTCTGAGAGCAGAAGATCAGAAACACCTGATTTCTGACTCATCATAGACTGTGTGCCTGATGGGCCTGTCAAAACTCTGGTGCAGTTACAGTAATGCTACACTGTTACTGTTTACTGAAACCAGGATGTAAACACTTTAATAAAACGTGTTTGCATTTACAAGCAATTACTGCAGCAGTGAGTCATCAAGTGAGCGTGTTAATATGCATGCATGCAGACGCGCTGTGAAATTAAGAGCACTCGTGTCATTTTAAAGAGCTGATTCAGGTGTCTGGCTCGGAGATGCTGTACAGACCCGGTAAAACTGCACCTTATTAAACCCAGAATAACTCAGAACCAGCCTGCAGGATGAGCACTGCACCATGCAGCACTGCACAGACTATTCTGGGTGTGTTTGAGGCGTTATCTGATTTGCATAATAACTGCAACGCAGACAACATGTCCACATAAATGACATCATCAGCAGACGCAATTTATTCACAGTACATTCTGTTTTTTAAATTCACACACTGAACACCAAAACATTTCTTATACTCCACCTCCATTAAATATTACACTGAAGAGAGGACATTCATAAAAGATCATCAAAAGAACAGGAAGTACATCAGCGTGTGTGTTTTTAAGAAAAGCTCTGCGCCGAAGCATCAAAGCTTTTATGGAGACAAAGAAACACACAAAACATTGTCTGGATTTTCAGTCTGAAAACCTAAAGCATGACATTTTGAACCTCTGTTTCAGAGACACGCGGCAGTATTAGTTTTGCATGGCTGCGTTTATTAAAGGGTAATTAGCGAGCTTTTCATTTAGCGGATCTGCTCAATGTCTTTGATAAGACAAGATTATTAACAGCGCTGGAAATGCAGCTTGAGTTTCAACGCGTCCATTTCTGACAAATGCACCAGAACAAAGACATCCAGTCAGGGACATTTTCATTGTTTAATCCTTAAAAGAGAAGTGGAGAGTGTGAGAGTTTAATCAAGGGCTGGACAAACACCCTTCTCATAGCTGCAATGTCCAGCACAGATCACTAGACTGAAATAATAATAATATATGTGTCACTCTGCAGCTCTGACCGATGTTCAGAACACTGGATGATTTCAGCTTGAGGTAAAAATGCACGTCAAGCATGTTCACCCTTCAAATATTCAAACGTGTATTTGCACATTCGCCCTGATGTTACCTGATGCTCTGTGCATTTAATCACTGTGAAAATGAAGATATTTCTTCTAGAGCTGCTGTACAGCGGTTCTGCATGGCTGCTTTCTACCACAAGGTCATGGGTTCGTTTCCAAGGGAACACAAATACTGATCAACAATTGAATGTTTTAAAAAGTCTGTTACTGCAATGCATTCTGGGATTGCTGTCACAATAAAACATACTTTGCACCAACCTACGGAAACAGAGTGAATGAATACAATGAATTTCAATGACCATCTAAACGTCTTACTCATCTTGGGAAGGACGACGCTGGACCACAGAGTTCCTCTGCACTGAGCTGTCCTTCTCAAATCTCTATTTCCCTCCAGTTCTCTGTCAGTCTGTTTACACTCGGGACAGGAGGAATTAGGTGTGATTCACAGGGTTTGTGTGAGGAAATCTGTGTCTGTCCTCATCTGTGCTAATGTCAGCCGTCAGGGAATCTTACCAGTGAATCTTATCTTACTCTAATGACTGACACTGACTGGTATCGAGTTTGTCTTTAATTCCTGTCATCTTCTGATCAACAGAGCCGAATGTTGCATCAATAAAATGCAGACAGAGGGGCTGCAAATGTGTGGGGGGTCGATACACACATCTGATATGAAAATCAATATTTTTATATGAATAGCATTATGCTGCAATTTTGTACAAACATTAGTTCAAACGTTTATAGATGCTTTTGTCAATATATGTGAGAATTACTGAGAGCTAAGAACATATATATGTCAGTCAGTCAAACAGACATTATATAAAACATGAACTACTGATGTGCAGCACTCGAACCGACAGCCGCGGTACTGCGGAGTATGACCAGACAGACTCAACACTTCACACTGATTGACATTTAGGAACTCTAATCATTTCAAATGTAATAATTCTGTGACTGGCTGTACATCATTTTCAGCTGTACGTCAGACAGCAGTCTGCAGGATTTTGAGTCCGGGCCGGCGTGCGATTAGAGGATGATTATAGAGAATGATTATAGAAGACATGTTATTTCCTTCAAACAGCTCAATGGAACAGAACACTTGAGACACTTGAGTTATATTTGTCTTTAAGAGAAGGCTTGTTTTTGTTAAGGACACACTGAAAAACAACACTGATGGTACGACACTGACAAGAAACACAGTCACATACAATGTGATGGCCAAAGACATGATACAGAACTCCACCACAACAATACTCCAGCAGACCAATCAAAATGGCCGTCCTAATACCAGTGTGTGATTGAGTGAGTTTCAAAAGATGTCACATTGTAACCGGACATGTTCCTTCAGTGTGTATTACCGCACCATTCAGAGCAGATGTGGAGTTAAACAGTGAGTGTGTGAGACAGAGACCTCACAGAGATCCCTCAGTTATCTGTCCTGTCTCCAAACAGTGACATGAGGGTTTATAAACAATGGAAACGTCTTTATTTTGGGTGAACTTTAACACACAACAGTAGTTGTGCTGTGCACACCCATCATCCTCTGCTCACCTGTGTTATACTGGTCTTCAGGCTGGGTGAGCGCTGTCTGCGTGTGGTGGTGGTCGCCATGGTGGTGGTGGTCTCCATGGTGGTGGTGGACATGTCTGCTGCAGCTGGAGGCGTGGCCGAGGTGGTCTCTGTGGACAGAACGGAGGGTGCGTCCCCCACCAATCGCAAGTTCCCCGACACCTGTACATTAGGATCGCCCTCTGCTGCCAGCTTCAACACCTGCAGCCCGTTGTAGTACAGACCCGAGATCTGACCCTGAAAGGGCCGCCCCTTATCCTGACTGCCCACTTTAATGGCTGCCTGACTGTTGAAGATAGTCAGCTGCCGACCTGCGGTGGATTGGACAGGAGAAAAGAGGGAAGGAGAGAGAGAGAGAGAGAGAGAGAGAGAGTGGTATGACAGTGAGGCAGACAGACACAGAGAGACAGAGAATCGGAGAGGGGCGATCAATATGAGCTGTTTGGAGTCTGCAGCATACATCACAGTTGGGCTGGAAACCCTTTTCAACATTCGAACCTGCCGATGGAAATCTCCAGTTCTGCTGGTGTGTAACGTGAGGAGCGAAACGCTGTATTAAACATGGCAAAAATCAATTAAAGGGGCGAGGTAACTCTTTTGAGAGGGCTAGATAATGGTGTGGAGTGGAGAGCCCCTATCATTACTGAATACTAGGTAAATAATAATATAATTTCAGCCTCTTTAAATGGGTGAGACTGGAACTGTGGGTAATTAACTAAATAAAGAGAACAAAACTGGAAAACAGTATTTATGAGTATGTAAAGAGTGTCTGGATTTGATTATAGACATAGGTCTCCATAGGTCTTGTTGATGCTAGTCTGCATGAATAGGTGTCATCGGCCAGCTCAAATGCTAATGTGTCACTCAGACTGATTTATCCTCTAGCCACATAAACAGTTGAGCAC
>JAZGTI010014020.1:703-14412 GCA_036877585.1 Botia kubotai
TTCCTCTGCTTTTATTATCTCTTCTTTTACAGGCTGATTGTGCTATAATGACAAATAAGGGAGAAGAGAGCAAGTGTGTATGTGTGTGTGTGTGTATGAGAGAGAGAGAGAGAGAGAGAGAGAGAGGGAGAGAGAGAAAGAGACAGAGATAGGACAAGACAGAGAGAGTAATGCTAATAAGTTAATGCAACGTTACTAAGAAGAGAGGGATGATACATCACTTTAGCCAAGTTAATGAAATACTGCCTCTGCCTCCATTTCTCACAAACCAATGCAGAAGATTACATAGCAAAGAAATTTCTCGCTGTCTCTCTTGGCTTTCACACCACTGTAAAGACTATCCAGCCTACTTTATTCATTTGGCCAATATGCAGATGATACTGTATGAAAGAAATATGAAGCCTTTCATTAATTTAAGGTCTGTGTGTCTTAAACTGAGCTTGTAAAAAGTGCAAAGACTACATTTATTCTCTGTTGAAAAGATTATGGTGTAAATGCTGTGTTAGTATTACCCCATTTTTTTGTATGTTATAGGAGGAAAGTAAACATAGACAAGTTTCATAATGATAACTGTTTGCAAGTGCAGCAAAGGTTGTACATGACATAAGAGAAACTTATTATAGTGAATCTAAGCAATCTGAGTAAGATCGGTTTTAATAGGCACAACAGAGACACGACTATATAAACAGGCAGGAGACGATCCAATGCAAAAGTGTTACCCTATTGTACAAAAAAAGTGTATGCAAGTGGCACAAACAAGTTAGACCCACTCAAAATTGCAACCAACGGACAAGGAAGACGTCACAAACAATACATTAACAGCAAAGATATTTACACAGGAAGTAATGAGAAGGAAACAGGATGCTTGTTTGAATGATTATGGTTGAGTGCGCCCTCACATGGTTGGAGTTGGAAGCAGCAGCTTCCTGGGCAGAGGTTACACTTGTTGCAGATGTGTCATTGTGGGACAACCAAACCGGTCTTTAAAAAACAGGTTAAATCTTATGTGCAGACATATGTATTATCACTAACAATCTCTAAACTTATGGTAGGTCTGTCTTGATAAGTTTATTTTATTATTAAAACTCAAACTGTTTTTGCCCCAGTTAACAACACTGCGCATGGATCCTAAACTGTTTTCTGTGCCTGCTTTGTTATATTAGCATTATGCAAATGTGGATAGAGGCTGTTTACCTAGAATTTGTAACTATGTCCTTGTACTTTTCTCATTTAAATAGTGACACTTTCAAGAGGTATTTGTATTCAAAACAGTTTTAACATTTAGATTAAGATTTATCTCTTCTTGCACTCAGTGTGGATCTCGCCACTAAAGCTTCAAAGATTAGTTGCTTGAATTAAGTTTGGTCCCCACATAGGCTTGACTGAACCATGAGGGCCACCATGTAAAATGTATAAACACAATAATAATTTTGTACCATTTAATACCATCTTTAACATCAATGCATCATGGGGCCACACAGTACTTTTTTGGAAGGCATAATGTATCTCCCTTTAGGAAAGTTTGTTTTTCTAGAGAAGAGAAACCGTTTTCCTTCTATTGTTGCAACTGTTCATTTATAATCCTTAAACATTCAGACACTCAGTATAACCTTTAGGTGTTTTGTTTACATAAACATCCCAAAGAACAGCACTCTATATTTTATCACTGACTTCTTGATTTTTTATCTATTGATTCTGGGAGGGCAAAATATCAGCCTTTCATTGACCATATTTACCACTGACATACAGCAGTAATGGCTACTGGTAGGTTATGTATGTGTGTGTGTGTGTGTGTGAATGGGTTACTTAACCATATATTGAATATAAATATGTACCCAAAAGTGAGCAAAACCTGACAAATCTGAGCATAACTTTCTTTGAGGACGTCCTCATTTGTAAAAACTATTAAAATAAAATAAATTTAGAATGTTTTCTGTTAGGGTAAGGGTTAGAGTATGGTTAAGGTTAGGTTTGTTTATAACTAGTTGTGTACTAAAATAATAGAAGTCTCGAGGATGTCCTTATTTAGATAGATAAGTAAATGTGTGTGTGTGTGATATCTTTGTATTCTCTTCATGACAATATTATTTGCAACTTGTATCACAAACACCCCACTATGACATGCATTCATTCATGTGTGTGGATGTTTCTGGCCCATTAATTTATCCCCACCAATAGCGACACTTTCAGTCAGCATCTTCCATTCTAGAACGCTCCTGTACGGTTGACGCTGTTAGCGATACTTTAGAACCATCTTACAGAGCGCAAACATCTCATTATTGCATTTGGTAATAAAGGAAGTTAAACTCGTGCAAATGTTTGTGTTTTTTAATATTAAAGAGACAACACTGCTGGAATTATTATTCGTCAGGCGAACGTGCGCATAAATGTTTCAGTCCTAATGTTCTCCCCTACAAAGACCTCAATTATGATTTTGTTTTTGAGAGCGAGCAGAGAGGAGCCCAGGGCAACCACTTATTCTTCCGTCCAGCAGCAAAATACAACTAAATGACTTTCTTTATTCAGAAGGTTCCGCTCCGACGGCTCTTTACTGGAGTGCTGCAAGCCAAACGTGCAGGATATACTAACACCCTGCCTCTTTAGATGACACCTTGAGGCATAGGTGAGGAGGTTTCAGTTCAAAAACATAGATTTGAAGCCACATTCAGGGCCAGATGTTATTGTGACGGAACCGTGATTTTGATCATCAATTCTTTCATGCTGGAGAGGTACGTCACAGGGCGAGAAATATTTGTGCATGATAATGTTTGTGCATTAAAAGTGTTGGTTTCTGTTGGGTTTGGTTTGTGTGTATCTTTGTTTTGTTACAGAAAATCGATGGAGTCACAGTTTTAAATAAATTTTCTCATAACCTGTGTGAACTCTTACATGACACTTAAAAACAAGTGAAGAAGCCCTGCTTTCAATCCTTTAGATGCATCTCTTCGCCAAGACAGAATGTCTGTTGTTCTCCCATTGTCCCCCTCCTGCTGATCCTGAATCAGCTGAACTATTTCTTTAATAGTAGAAAAGATTAGGTTCTAGGGTGTGGCGGTTTATCCCAGAGCAGCAGTGTTCTGCTGTTAGAGAAATGAGAGTATCTTTTTAGGAGAACAATGCATTAATGTTGCTTTCTTAAATGCTGTTGCATCTGAAGAGCTCGCTGTGATGAATTATTTCACTCAGCCATAGCTAAAGTCTCTGGAGGTGTTTTTTCTCTGAATTGAATGAAAATGGATAGCTACAGGGAGGTATCACTGAACTAATATTGAAAAATCTAGTACCTCAGTGACAGCGGAGGCAAAGCCGCACATAATATTCAAGACGAAACAAGGAAGAACTGTCATGCGTGACGGTATTTTGCTAAGGTTCTAGTGTACTAATAAATAATAATAAATGCACTTATGAGGAATGTGCTCATCATGCCTGAGTAACTAAAATAAAAAGCCCAGATAATGGCTTTCAAACGAATAATGAATACTCCTGAGTGTTTATTAAGATGTTTTTCTTTGTGGGGAACGTTGGATTTCAGGTTTTATAATCCTTGTATTTGGTCCCCACAATGTAAGCTGACACACACACACACACACACACACACACACACACACACACACACACAGTGAAGTCACTTGTCATTCTATTTCTAATTAAGGCTGATCACACAGAGCCACAGAATCATTATAAATGTTTGTGAATATAACGGAGAATAATCCACAGCAGTGCTACTCAGTTGGTATAAAAAACAGGTCTTTGGATTATTTATTAGTCACTATACAGACACAGGTTGTTTGTAAATCCACCAAGGGCATATAGAAGAAAAATAAGTACTACTAAACGGCCTACTATTGTTTAATCTTACCATGCAATATATATAAAATGGATAAGTTTTTGTATTGTTGTATGGTTCATACTGGCAGATAACTTATTTACATAATATTCTTTTAGTGTCCCTTACGTCTGACTTCTGGTTTAAGCCACACCCACTTTCTATTCTAGCTAGAAACATTTGGTCATCCTAACAGACACACCCTAACCTACAGATATTTCCCTCACTGGACACCTCTGCAATATAACCAGTTTGTTTTGCCATCCTCATACATGCTACGGTTGAGAGAGATGTTACCCATGATGCTCCACCATGATGAGCACCATGGCTTAATGATTTTGAACATATGTGCTAACCGCTAGGGCATAGCTGCACCTTACTTGACCAATTTGTTCTCATTTTCAGCCTCATTTAAGAGTCTAGACTCATAATTGACTCCCAATGCTGAAGAGCTGGGTTAAAGAGCACTTGTAGCCTGGCAGGTACTGTACAGGCAGTCATTTTAAGAGTTCTCTCTCTAGTAATGAAGGATGGTGCTAATTTAGTGAGCTATCAGGGTTGCTGTGCTAATCACACGGCTGTATCATGACACAGTGCTTGAGGGATCTGAGCAGTGACTGAACAGAGCAGTGAGAGATCTGATACAGATAGTAGACTGTGTGTCTATTCACAGTCTACAATCAAGATTATAAGACAGCTTGCTAATAGCTGTCTGTGATTCTAACAGGAACATTCTTATTTGTCAGATACACGCACTCTGTAAAGTTTTAGTTTAAACCTGAATGTTGTCAGATTACATTACAGCTTCATCACTGTTGAATGTATCAATAATTCCAATGACTGCATTGTAGACTTTTTAAATAATTAAAAAGAAACTTGACTTTAAAACCGGATAGTCCAATGTTATCGCTACCCACCCAAAAGCTTTTCTCTTATTGGCCTACAGATGGCACTGTGCCTCTGTGTTTTCAATATGTCTTTTTCTTCCATATTCATATCTCTCTCATGTAGTGTCTGTTGGTGTGTGTGTGTTTGGCCATATACTTATGTGCCATCTAGCTCTATGTCTCTGGATGAACAACAGCAGGTGATATGTGATTTACCAAATCTTACTCAGCAGTGGCAAGGTGAGGTGAAGTTTGTGTGCCAGCGTGTGTACGTGTGTGCTAAGCCTCCGGCTTCTGAAAAGGTTAGATATATTGATTTTGTTCCTAAGAGACAGACTAGAACAGGGAAACAAATGGACTACAGTGGAGAAGCTGTCTCATTGGGGCCCCTGCCATGTCAGTCCCCTTAAGGTAGAGATAGAAGTTCTCCATCTCTCTGTCTATGTAATCTGTCCTCCCATTTCTCATCTTTTCTGCCTCTTCCTCTGAATATGATGACTGTATTTGGTTTTCACTCTTTTATCTGTTGTTCTCCTTCTCTCTCTTTCTCTCGCTCGCTCTCCTTGAGATAAATAGTGTAATGTGGTGTTCGACGA
Organism: Botia kubotai; assembly: GCA_036877585.1. Classification (NCBI taxonomy): domain Eukaryota; kingdom Metazoa; phylum Chordata; class Actinopteri; order Cypriniformes; family Botiidae; genus Botia; species Botia kubotai. Next base: position 6,013 of record JAZGTI010014020.1, read on the forward strand.
AAGCGACACTACAGAGAAAGCTTTTGTAAAACAACCAGTTTGTTCATACGTGTGTAGGGGACTGCAAGAGTGGGGCTAGTTGTCACACTGAGAAGCTGTCACAAGCGCTACATCTCAGTGACTATAAACTTTTGAGTGAAATATCCAATGACAAAAATGTGTACTTTTTTGGCTAGGAGTTTAAAGTGTGTGACTTTACAGAAACTGATTTTCAAAAGTAAATCTTCCCTAAGAGGAGTACAAAGTGTGTCCCAGTCTCTCACATTTGTTGCTTGTCAATTTGAATCAGAGTCTCATTTTTCATCCTTCAAGCAGTCCATATTAGCTTTTCTGTGTTTGTAGTAGTTCTTCATGGGTTTTGGGGTTAATTGGTCTCCAACATGACTGCTTTGCTTGTTGTGCAATTTATATGAGAGCTTAATCAAGCCTGGCAGATTTTCCATGCATCTTGGCAGATTGAATTGGCTGCTATCTCGGATCTCTCATATACACATACATACATCACTGAATTTCTGCTCAATGCATCATTGTCAGAGCTGTTGGGTCTGCAAATGTAGCTTCATTGACTATAGAATTATATATTGACTCACGATGCAAGTGAGAATGTATATGGAAGCATGTATGGCTGTGAGTGTGTGTATACAGGTGGCAAATGTCTATGCCAGTCAGGAAAAGAAACAGAGACCTGCTGCGCTGTAGGTCACATACAGAGACCTCCATCTGATCTCTCCCTCTATTTCTCTTTGTTCTCTCCCACGCACACGCGCACACAGATGAGTCATTTAGCCGGCTTCGCTGTATCTCAACAGCCCATTGTGATGTGTTAGAAATAATCAGTGACAGGTTTATACTTGTTATGGTTAATATACAGGCAGCACATGAAATGAAATGAATTATTAAAGAGCATAAAAACTGCCAGTCTGTTTATAAGTTATCATCTCCATTTCCATTTCTGTCAGACAGGTCTCTACAAAGCAAAGCTATGCCTGTCTCATATAATCACATGCCTGACACTTCATATATGTATGTTTTGTCAGAGATGTAAAGGATTTGGAACAGGTTATTTGACGGGACGCTGTCCGTGTCCAAATATTGTGCAGAAAATCATGAAGTTTAAAGGAGTAGCTGTCTGGTACACAGTGTCCCAGAAGAACCACTGAACTTTCGACTGAGTGACTACAGTATGTGCGCCTGTATGATGAGTGGACAGAGAGAAATCACGAGTGTGTTTTCATTAAGAAGGCGCCTTCTACAAAGGCTGACAGACAGAAAAGACCACTGGAGACTCAAAAGTATGAGAAAGTGATTTAGTTGCAATGAACTTTTTGTGAGGCTTTCAGAATTGTGTTTGTGTGTACGTGTGTGTGTGTGTGTGCCAGGGCTATGGGCTTCACTTTGTGGTCAGAGACGAGGTTTCAGAACAGTCTGAGATCTCAGACATTAGTTTTGAATGAGACCACAACGTTCCCAGAATCTTCAAACTTGTATTATGACATCACTAATATAAAATACAAAGCTAAAAATCAGGAGACCAACTATCCCCCTAATTGTGTCTATATATATTTATGAACAAATGTATTTATTACTTTCATATTTAAAGGAATCACACTGATTTTAAAAATTAAACTGGTTTCCCACACACTCTTATTCCCCATCTTCCATCGTTCTGACAAATGATGATGATGATGCTATCTGTTAGAATTATTGTTCCTTTCAAAATCAGTTCCTCAGGCACATACTTACTGGCAAAATATCTGTTAGTCTATAATGCAAATTCATGATTTATATGCTGCTTAGGAGTAGTTCTATTTATATAGCACCTCTACAATAGGTCATTATCAACAAAATAAACAATAACAAGGCAATGACATACAAATAATATGCAAAGTTTAAAAAAATAATTATTACAATACGCATTTATTTACATATTCGTGTTGACAGGTTTGCGTGCCTGTTTCTGCTGCGTTGAGCCGGGTTGTCCTGCCCACATTGAAAACATGTTTGATAACAATTCCACACTTTCTTTTAAAAATCCATATTGAAGATGAGAAACATATCATGTTACAATACCAATTAAGTCAAAAACGACGTTGTCTGGAAAAGTCATAAGGGAATTCGTGGAAATACAAGGTATGTGTTTACGCCTTTCAGCTGCGACAGTGCGAGAAAACGCGCAGAGAAACTTTTGCCATTGGATGTGGTATTGTTACGTTGTTCAGCTTTAAAGCGTTCAGCTTGGCCCTACAAACTATCAAAGTGATGAGGTTATACTATTTGTGCTGCTTTCAAGTGCAGTGAGAAATAGCTTAATTACTACTTCTAAGCACAAGAACGACCAAAATGTAATATGTATGCCCGACGGAGGTACGCGTTTTACAGGTGCACTTGAAGGCAGCATTACCTATACGGCCCATGTTAAACAGACACGACGCTTGACTCGGATTCGGACCAACAAGATATGGTGCGTTCATGTCCGTCGGGGAGGTTCCAGTTCGCAGATTAAACAATTTTTCTTAAATAGGCTAGATGTTGAAATTTATACAAACTTGCTTCTTTGTTAACGCTTACTTTGCTCTTTCATCATGTTGCGTACATATACAAAACACCAAATCATTGAAATCAGCCTCTGAGTAAACATTAATAATTTAAAACATACCATCAACTACATGTTTTCTCACTGACATAAGTCCAATTTAACAACTCTAGAATTAAAGAAAATGCTGAATTTATGACTGGTAAAACTGTAAACATGTGCGTTCAGCTCGTAAATATGACATTTCTTGTTACGTCTGATATTTTCATGACTGGACTGGTAGACCTGCATCAGACCACCCATTGGCGAGTTCAACAATGTTAAAAGCTACACAGTGTTTATACATCTCAGGATATCTATTTATTTGTACATAGAATCTGCACATTGGGCTGATTTGAGGATAGAAAAAGTATTTAAGCATAACATTACACACAGCAGCTGTGTGTGTAACAGCTGTGGTTACTGTGAAAGCAAAATATTTTGGTTTTATTTAACAGAATGAAACCAGCGCGGTGCATGTGTGCCACGGGCTTCAGTGAATAGTCAAAATGATACTTCCCCTTTCCTGAGGAGAGAGCCAGTGATAGACAGAGTGAGAGAGTCTTTGAACATATTCACCTCTCCTTACAGTTCCAGGACCTATCCACTTTAGACACCTGAAGAAGGCCCACTTCAGAAGGTGTGAAACATCAAAGCTTCTGTTCAGTCACACACACACTTCCCGTCATTCTCTCTCTCTTCCTCTCTCTCTCTTTCCCATACACAGACATTGACGAATATTCTTGCATGGTTGTGACATTTTTCCTACCTGCCGTTGTCAAAAAGTACAAAAAGAAAAAGGAAAGAACAGGAGTGTGGGAGATAGAGAACATGCTAAGACACTGAAACATCTCGCTCACCAGAGTGGTTTTTAGTAGTGGGATTTTGAAAGGCACAAATAACAGTATGTGGAGTAAGTGGGCATAGATGGAAACTGTCACACAGCTCTTATTATAGGAATTAGACTGGAAGGCTGACACTCTTCTGCTGCCTATGTGGTTAAATCTATTTATGATTTGAACAGTGCTGTGTTTTGCCTAGAGGGTCACCTTTAGTGGCAATATGTGTGTCCTGTCACTGTTACTACTGGAAATTAAATGGCTCTCAGGGAGCCCAAAACATAGAGTGTAAAGCAGTTTGTTTTGTGGAATGGCTTGTAATTGCCTGGCAGACTAAAAAAGCGCTGGTGTGTTTTGAGTTTTTATTTGAAGGTTGGCAATTTAACATTACATTGCTGGTGGCAAATTCCAGCTCCCAGAATGCTGGAATGTTTAGATTGTGTCAGACAGCTGTAAACTGAGATTCCCTGTGCCCAAACATTGCATGATATCATCAGGGTCAATACAGAATGTAACTCCAAATACCACGCACGTCTCTGAATGATAATGTCTGGTTGCACTGTTGTGTTGCCAATTGAGGAAGTGTGGATGAGTGTCTTCCTTTTCTCATCAAAAACAAACAAAAACGTTCTATATGTAACCAGAAGGGGGCATTGTGGATCTATAGCATATTCTTTATGAATCTCTTGATAATTTGCAATGTGCTGATGAAACCAAATGATATCTCAGAGAGTGCCAGCCGCCATGACAGAATAGACAGTGTTTAAAATATGTATGTGAGAAGGGGGAAGAACATCGTTGTGGCTGAATTGAGGATCAGAGTGAGTTGGTGTGACTGTGTCTGTAGGTGAGGGTGGTCTGGCCACAATGCATCTTTCATTTCCAAACTGAGCTGTTTGGCTATTATTGCCTTCCAGGATAACGGGCGTTCTCAAATGTCAGCGCTCTCTTTTGGGTGGGATTCCGAAGCATGATCCAATCCCAGTGTTTGGAAAGCAGATGAATGGCAGGCTGGACATAGATAGGAGAACGTCCAACCTTCATTTACCCATTTATAGTGCCCACTGCCTGTCCATCAGCCAGTGTGATGGACTCCATGTGGTGTGTGTGTGTGTGTCTGCCCTGGCTATACTTCTGGGAGGCAATTGCTTGAAAATGTCATCATAAGTTAGCTAAACCTGCTCAACATTGCTCACAGGTTGTGCTTTCAAGAGTCTATTATGTTTAACTTTTACATTTTTTAGAAGGAATAACTAGAAATAAGTGAAAACTGTTGATGGACATTAAGATTTTGAAGATATAAAAGTAATGTGTAAAACAACCTAGATAACTTAGAATTTGATGAAAAATGTTTGTTATTAAGTTCTGAGAGAGCGAGGTAAACGAATGTGCATATAAAATTGTGGCTCTGTCGTAGGTTTGGTCATTCATAGGTACTGTATCATAGGTTTGGTCATTGTGTTTTACTCTGAAAGACTAAACAGTTGGAATACTGTCAGAACTGCGAGACAGATGCATAGCACACAAATGAGCATATTTGGCCATATGTGTGAGTTTGTGCATGTGTATGAGAGAGAGGGAGAAAATGGTCTAGTTTTGTTTTGAATCCCTCTTTGTTCTGGTGCACAGTTTGGCATTTTTTCATACAGCTCAATCTGATCATCTCAAAGTACTAGCAATTCACAATTTCACAATGTGTGACATTTCAACACAATGCATGACAATAGATGAAAGACAACTCATACATCAGTTACAAATGATTACAGACAATATAATTACTTTTGAATATATTCCACAACATTTGATATACTGCCAAACACATCTAGCTGCAAACCACTTTGAATGCACTATTAGACCATAGAGCCGATGTGCTTCAAATTGCACTTATGCCACCTGTCTGATTTTTATCCTTTCAAATCTGTTGGTTGATTTTGTTTTCACCCTATGTCTCTTGTAAGGCTTGTTCACACTGCCCTAATAAGCACCAATATTTCAAACATTGAACAGTTGTTTTTATATTAAGAATATTGGGAAACATAGCTAATGTTCATACTGTCCCAAAAAATACGCTTCTGTGCATGTTCGGTAACTGAAAAGGAAGAGGTTGTGGATAAAGCCTTCTTAATACACTGAAATATACAAAGTATTAAGAAAATATAAAAATACATACACTTTTTTTCCTCTTTGTCCCTTTTCCTAATGCATTTAATTAGTTTGACATTGTAACTTACCGCTACTATTCAGTTGAAAGACAGTAGGCAGATGCAAAAAAAGTTTTTACACGTGTATGATTATGTACATAAAGTTAATTATAATTTTCACAGATTTGCATTCAATTCAGTGCTTTTGACAGTTTAGGGAACAAAGCTTTTTCGAAAGCGACCTGCCAAACTCATTGTCATGGAAATGATTCATGATGAAGTCAGATTGTTAATGCTTGTTGAAGTTTGTTAAAAAATCATACCAGACTGATCAAACATTTCAAGATCCGACACATGCAGATTAAACATGTTCAGTCAGTAGAATCAAACACCAACAGGGTTAACACACTGACCAAACACAACCCAACAACTGTCAGATCCTAGTGTTTGTAGCTGTTTGTTGGGACAACTATCTTTTGCCCCTGATTTCTGGCTTCTTTTTCCTCCTTTTTCTGGCTTTTTGTGCTATGTCCATGGAGCTGCTCATAGTACGCAACATCTGTCATAGACTAGAGGTGGCCAACCTAACATGTTCTGTGGGTTTGGCCCTGCTGTAGTGGGCAAAAACTAGTGCCTCTCCTGCCCTGCTCCTCTGCTTAGAATGAGCAGTCGTCAGTCTATTGGGTAAAGCGACCTGGAGCGAGTGTTTCCCAACTCTTCATTAAAAGAAAATGAGCTTTTCATTCTCTAAGGAGTGTGACCCCGCTGACGAGATGGTTCCCTGAGATTGCGAGTCTCACAGAGCTTCGCATTCTCTTTCTATCTCAGCTTATTTCTCGCCTGCGCTTTCTTCGTTCCTTTGCGATTGCGCCGGTCTCTTCGGCCTCTAACCCCTGAGTAGGCTTAATTGCTTCTTTCCCGTTAAACCGCCAAAGCCTCAGGGGATGGAAGGAGAATGAAGTGAAATGATAATAGATAATCATAAAAAGCAGTGCTTGGGAGGAGATCTCCCGCTGTTTATGGGATGCTGAGGAGCGGCGTGAGCTAATTTACACTATAAACACATCTCTCGGCCACTGCTCCTCTTTTCATAATGGTGTTATGTTTCTGTTTTGCTTATGTGAATTTAACAGTGTTTTTTAAAAAAGGCAACACTGTGGTCAGCTAAAACTGCTAAGCAGCATTTAATTAGCGATGGTTTATATGCTGTCTAGCTTCGTGAAGACGACCCAGGTAAAAAACTCTTGATGAATGGCAAGGTTAAGCGAGTAGCACTTTTACTATTAGAGGTAAATCTGCTATAGGAGACCATCAATGGTATGAGAATACAAACACATGCTTACTTGTGTTTCAGGGTATCATGGAAGATGACAAATATTCTTGCATAGTAGATGTACAAGTGTATAAACAGGCTGAATGTTGTAGATTTGTACGTAGAAAGAAATAGCTTGGAGTCTTTTTAACGTGGTTAAGTGTGGGTCTGTGCGCCGGGTTTATTGGCATAAATGTAGAGAAATGGAGGCAATACAGTTGTTAAGGCCATGCGCTAGTATTGACTGATATATTAGATAAAAGCTACATTTGGTTTTACAAACAGTTTTACAGAAATTTAAAAACTTCTGTTCTAAACATTTACCCACATGTTGTTACAAATCTGTGTAAATTAATTTTTCTCTTGTTGAACACGAAAGGGGAAAGCTGTTCTTCTTCATACATCAAAAGTAGACCAGAGGCTGTCAAGCTCTAAACAGGATGAAAAATACCAAGAAAGCACATTTGGCAAAATATATTTCATGTTACATAAAAGCATCATGTGGATTTCAAGTGTCATAAGTGTGTAAAAATCTTAAAAAAGAATATTTTGCTGAACTTTTGTTGCATAAAGATATATACATATACTTGAATTTTAAAATTCGAATCAAAAGCATTTTTGTTTGTACATTACATGTAAATTCAAAGTGGTAGTGTATTAAAAACTATCTAAAAAGTACTCGTCAAGCACTTGCCCACACACACATGCCCACAAACAAATTAAATTAAGCAGTTAAGTAAAATTTACTCTGCTTTGGAGACCTGAGAGCTGCACAGATTCGTGACTACTTTTTCATGTGCTTGGAATTTTTACTGCTGAGTGCCAGAAAGCAGTGTCACTTTGGAGTTCAAAGCACAGAAATATTGCATGTATCCTAGCAGCCACAAGACAGGGAATCATATATTTCAGCCTTAATAAGGATGGTTAATCTGAAGGTACCAACTTCATTTGACACCTCAGATTTTTACTTTGAATTCCCTCACTCACTTCATTTAGAGTGTTTGTTAAACTTACCAAAATAGCTCAGCAACTCTAACGTGCTTAAGTATATCTGCATTTACCGCAAACGCTCACTAGATACGTGGCTAGAGGGTGTGTTCCCGTCCCTGTGATATTGCGGTGGTAAACGTAATTTGTGAGCGTCGCTGAATAAACCTTGCTTCGAGTCTTCTCTTTGTCTTTACTCCCTCTGGCAGTTCATTTTACATTTTATTGTGCCTCATAAACAGAGCAAAATGAAACTCGTTCAGCGTGTGAGCATCTATGAGCAACAAGCAATGCAGTGAGCTGATTTGATTGGCTGAGTGATTGATTTAGAGTTGGGATGTGTATGAAGCCCAAGTCACCTGCTCCCTGCATGGGATGTGGAGGGATATATTTAGAGTATGACCTGATTGATTCTGGCTCTGATTAGATTTGTGTGTGTGTTTTGGGATTTTTATGTTGCATGTCCACATAAGTTTCATATGTTGGGCCTCATGAACACTGTACTTGAAAAAGCATTTTCTTAATTAGTATTTCTGTCTTGTTTTCTGG
>JAZGTI010014022.1:0-14411 GCA_036877585.1 Botia kubotai
GGCAGAAATGATTAAGCTTGTTTCTAGATTGTGTCACAATGGCAGAAGCTTTATCATAACACACAAGCATGCCAGAGTCATGCAGAAACATTACATTACATTGCATCACATGCAGTGACTGCAGAAAGCTGCAAATAATCGTGGCATTATAGTGGATACATGTGCATGTATTTGCACGTACCTTTATTTCTGTGTTGTGTAATGTTACTGAAGAAAGGTTATTTTAAATAGTGCGATTTTTGTGCTTCACGCTGTGAAAGTGTTTGTGCAGATATTTAAATCATCAGGGAAGTGTCATTTATTTATAGATAAGAGAAGAGAAAACACACACTGTGAAATGCGTCCATGTGCAGAGTCTGGTGTGTGTGATATTGCAGTTAGTTGTGCACAGGATTTCCTCATGCATGTGTGTGTGTGTGTGTGTGTGTGTGGGGGTGGGCGTGTTAGGACCAACAGATGGCACCAGCAGTGTAATCTGTGAGTCACCCCTGTCAGCCTACTGACACACTCGAAAACACTCGAATATCTACAAACACACACAGACGTTTGACACTACATCCATGAGAAGATTTATAGATGCATAATACAGATACACTATCCACACTATGATATTGATGTGTATTCTATTGTATCTCAAAACCCAACCCTCATCGACACCAGTTGATATTACTAGATTTATTCGATTTGATGTAGGTAGTGGTGTTAGTAGTAATAGTTATATTAGTATTCATTTTCAGTCAGTTGAAGTACAGGTGGTCACGTGGTCTCAAAATGGCGACGCTTACGAGGAGGCGACCCGCTCTGTGTCGTGTAAAACTGCTTTTTTTAAAGACTGCAGTGACTGTGAGACTCATGTGAGCTGTCACAATATCAGATACACGATTATTGTGGGCAATAAACACAGAGATAACGATATTATTGCAACATTTGTTGAAATGTTTTAAAATAACCAAATAATTCTATCAGTCGAATTCATCTTTAAATTAGTTTAAAGATGGAGTAGAGTAGATCTCAACATTGTCTCAAACTGAGCTCAGATTCGCAATCAAGTCTGCAATCAAAAGTCAAGCTTACCGGAGATTTCAATATGAACTGAAGTTTACTCATCAAATGTATCCAAATCCAGATTATTTTAGCCGCATTCTACATTAGTTTTACGGCGCCTGTTTTTTTAATGTATTTTAATAATTTCTTTAACAAAAAGTCTCATTTGTTTCTATTTGTATTTCTCGAAAGCAATTTTAGGAGAAACATCGGAGACAAAGTTGATATTTAAATGAAACAACAGCTGTGCTCTCCATCGATTCTTCTGAGCTATGAAAGAGCAACCTCTGAGAAATGACATTTTCCTCCAGGTGTATATATCAGTTCCAGTTTTATGTATGAAATACAAAGTGTTATACTCTGTAGTAACAGTCAATTGTTCTGTTATTGTAGGACCGCAGCAGTGGTAGAACCAGCAGATGGTGCCATGATAAAGCATTTATTGTGCATTGAGTTGTTTCTTGAACTCAGCTGTTCCACTGCTGTCAGTCACAGAGAGACTGTGACCTTAAATTTGCTTCAAGGTTCTGATGATAGTGACTGTGGTCGAATCATTGTTAGTAAACTTATTGTGTTTAAGCCGAGATGTTTGAGATTTCTGTGTGTCTTTCTCAGGAGAAGCACCTGACACTCTGAACATTAGCAAACGCTTCAGATTGCTCTCTGTTTAATCTTAATGCTGAGATATTGAGATATTAAAGAGATCTCGTCTGTGGTTTTTCTTCTTATGGCAAGTAGTTGTGGATCAATATTTAGTGAGAAGTGTTGTGGAAATGTTATATTAATACTCGTCTCTTTGTGAAGAAAGTCTTTAATTGGCTTCCACAATGGAATTTTAGAATAATCTTCACTTGGGGTCTTTAATATGGATTTATTTGATTAATTGTGATATCACATTGCTAATTCTATTCTAGTAATTCTATAACAAATTGCATTATATTTTCATTTATTGATATTTGCATAAATGAATATATGATGTTTTCTAAATGCATGATTTGTAGAATCCGAGAACTATATTTTTGTATGACTTCAGCACAATCGCGACTGATAATGTGTTTTTCTTGTAAAATTGAAATGCGCTTTTTCCGTAAAGCTGCTTTGAAACGATACGCATTGTGAAAAGCGCTACACAAATAAACGTGAATTGAATTGATTAGCCGCTTAATGTGTTTGTTCACTTTGACCGGTCTCCCAAATAAACAGAATTGTCCTTTGTGTTTTTAGTGCATTACCACATAGGTAATGACAAGAATCGCTGTCAAAATGCCATCGAGTTGCATCGCCCCTGTATGAGTGTCTGCTGTGACATCATGAACAGCTAGCGTTAGCGCGCACACATACACGCACACTGGGGCAGACTGCACCAATTTTCTCCTTTGGCGGGTGGGAGGGGGTTGTGGGAATGCCACGGGGAGGAAGAGAGGTGTCTTTAATCTTTTATCTTGCCCCCCTCGCATTTGTCTCGCATGGCTGCATCCATTTTCCTCTCTTAAGCAACAGTGAGCGGTACAGTATGGAAGCCACACCCTTCAGTCGCCCTCCACTATACCCAGAGACCCCAGAACACACGTGATTGGCCGGTAAGTCGTGTTTTCTGATGACTGAATCGTGACACAGTCTACAGCTAAGCGGCTAACAGCAGCTTGTGGACACATGGGGAGGGGGTTTGTCCCATTTACCTCTGCTTATTTTATCTAAGCTTATGTGCTCCCCCATCCCTTTTCTAGCTTTCTCTCTCACACACACACACACACTCGCACCTTAAACGCATCACAAGCACGGAGGAAAATGCTGCTCGGGTAGCGCTGGTCTATTTAGACCTGCCGTGGGAGGAGCTGAGCATCGCTGTTGTGCTTCTCTTCTGTTTTTTCCTGCTCTACCTCCCTGCGTTCTCGCAGAGCTGTGACAGTGAGCGTTTCTCGTGTGTCCTTGGTCTTGAAAGTCACTTAAGATCTGCTCCTTCATTGCCATCATCGTTCTTCCCCTCACCACACGCTGGTATCCTTGAGGAACGGTCACTATGGCGCACGCTGCGGCGAGCATCAAAAAAGCCCGGGGGGAGATGGAACAAGCCCCCGACCTGAAGGCGCTGGAAAAAGCCCGCGAGAAAAGGAGGCGGTCCCGGGAAAGAGCCGAGCGGAAGCGTAAGGTAATGCAGGGGGCCACAGTTCCCCCCCCCGGTCGCCCGGTTCCTACACTTTTACCCCCATCCTCTCCTGCATCTGTTCATCATCCATCCATCCATCCATCCACTGAAGTCTGAGAGAGAGGGATCAATCAGCACATCAATTTATCTCATTGGTTTATTTCACTGTTACAGTGTGTGTGTATCTTGTCTAATAAATGGACTGTATAGATGCAGCTGTGTGTCTGGATTGGAATCCATCTCTTTGGATTTGGTTGAAGCCTGTAGGTTCTCTTCACAGCGCTTTAACCCTCTGGTGTGTGGTGTCCAGACAGACAGATCTTTTAAAGTCATGTTTAGCCATTCACCGTGTTACATCCAAACCCTCATGGGGCGATTTCACCCTCACATACAGTATAATTGTGCGTATGTGATTATACATCATTTATACACAAATCTGGCTGGTGATTGTAGATATACAACATACACACACAAAACATTGGGATTATGTTGATTATTGATTGAAAGAAACTGATTTAAAACTCCATACATCAGAGGGCTTATCTCACATTCCTAAATCATTCTTTTTCTGAATCGGTCCATCTGTTCAGCCTCTCCTCTCATGCACAGAATCCAGTAATGATCCTTCTTCACGTACCAATGCGGAACATGTCTGTATATTCTTAGTCTTTGGTGTCTGGATTCGCCAGTCCTGGCATGTGACCAGAGGTGTTGTGTAAGGCAATCAAAAGCTTGTTACCTGCATGTATCAAAGAACGTACAGACATTTCAAAGTCCCGTAGTCTGACACAGTCTGAGCTGCAGTCTGATAGCACAGGTTCGGCTATGAGAAGAGATGTGTGTGTGTGTGTGTGTCACGTAGTCTGAATATGTCTGGAACAGAGACAGAGAGCTGTTTAAAATCGTTGGGCGTGTGTCTCTTGCTATGTGAGTGTTTTTGTGTATATGAGACTTACTTTTAATTATTACTGGTCTGTGAGAACAAAGACGTGTCTGTTTCCACGGTGATGTGGTGTAAATGCTGTAACACATGCCAGTTTTTAACAATAAGACCTTTGGTGGAACATGACATTTAAAATTGTGATCTTCAGAGATGCTGCTCATGTTTGGACCAGCTGTAAATTTTCCCCGATGTGTCTGCAGTCCTTGAAACGCTTCACTAGCGCTGGTCTGCCGTACGCGTCATCAGTCTTGTCGAAGTGCTTATGGCTTTAGTAATTGGTCTTTAAACATACTGCATAAACATATCGTAAATGCACGTCATAAACAAGATTTAGTAGAAATGTTTGGTAATCTTTAAAACAAAAAGCAGCATTAGAATTATGGAGCAATCATACTGCAATGCTGCTCACCCTGCATGGCAGGGGTAAGTACCCACGTAAATAATGTGCGTATTTATGTTTTGTTTATATTTTGATGTCTGTCTGTCTGTCTGTGAGGGTATGTCATGTTTACAAATGTCATGTGTGCTTGATAGTGAACACATGTCACGCACTTAATATTTATTATGCTTTTTCTCAATCCACATTCATTTAAAACAGAATTACACAAGATCAGACTTCTCAAAGTCTGCTGACTAAATATACAGCCTATGTAGGCATCTGTCTAGGGTTTGAAACTGAGGTATACTGCGTGCTTTATAGGGGTTTCAGAGGATAAAGTATAGCGTGTTTGTTAAGTTTAAATCTGAATAAATCTTTAGTTTAAAACTAAAATCAGTTACTAAATACATAACAGACCAATGTTCAAAATGCTGTCCTTACCTTACTCATGTATGTTTATAATAATGATCAAAATGATATTTTGAGCGGTCGGGTGAGATTTTGCGATATGTTCGTTCCTAAACAGAAAGATCCAGCTACTGTATCTCATGTCCGGGTACTTACAGCAGTAAGTAGAATTTAAACTTGTCATACATGTTAGGAAAATAACTTGTAATTTTGTGTTTTAAACAGAGATGGCAGTAGAGAGGCAAAAGTTAGACCGCAGCTGTCACTAGAATCATCCACAAATCCACACAGACTGTGATGTCAGTGTCAGTCTGGACACAACCTCTGAAAACCGAGTTGTTGTTTTGCTAGCACAGGCTAACACAGGCTTATGTCAGTAGCTCACAAGATAATGTTAGCAACAGTAACTGTGATTGGCCAGCAGTGCATTTCAAATAACATCTGCGTTCCAGAAGTGTTAAAGGGGACGGTCAGGTACACACCTGTCTTTGTGTCTTTTGACATTAAGGACATTTGCGAGTTTGGGTTTTAGAATACGTTGCAGTGCAGATGTCTGTGTTGCTATGGAAACATAAGCCAGACACTTTGTTTGTTTTTTTCCTCTCAATGCACTTCTTGTAGCATAGATTAAATGCCTTTGATGTATTACAGAGAGAATCAGAGATGTAAAATTATTGTTTAAAAGAAGATTCATTTGTATTTTGACGTTTTTTTTGTCTGAATGATGCCATTTACATTAAATATTATTCATTATAGTATTCATTATACATCGTGTAGATTAACATTTACTCCTTTCCTATAGCTCAGTGGTTAGAGCATGACGTTAACAATGCCAAGGTCATGGGTTCGATCCCAGGGATTGCACATACTCAGAAACAATGTATAGTATAATGCAATGTCAGTTGTTTTTGATAAAAGCGTCTGCCAAAAGCATACATGTAAATGTACTCGGACTCTGGCTATTGTTATTGAATAGCATGTGATGAGTTTTTGCTTTGGATTTATTATGTTATTTAAAAAAGAAAATAAAAATACCTCCAGCAGCCACCAGAACAATTTAGCAACTGCATAGAACCACCCTGACAACCACACGACACCTCTAGCATCACAGTGTGACTGTACGGCCAAACACAACTCGCATATATTTTAGTATGATGTAAAATGTAAAAATCGTGTTGTGTTTGTTTTGTGAAATGTTATTAGTACTGCTGTTTGTTGCTTGTTTCAGTCGAGAGCTATATAATGAACATCCCCTGCCATATGGTTTACAACAGATTAAAGATTTGTCGTCTGGCCAGACCAAAAGATTACATCCTTCAGTTTGATAGCAGCGAGGGGGAAATTGAAGTGAAATCCTCTCGTAGGAACAGAACATGATGATTGCTCAGAGAAGAGGTGGAGCCTATGATAGAGGGTGGGCCATGAATAATTATTATGAATATATTAATGCTTTGCACAGGGTGTTTTGAGAAGTGTAATTAGATGCAGCTTTCCTGTAGCTCAGTGGTTAGAGCATGGTGTTAACAACGCCAAGGTCATGGGTTCAATCCCAGGGATTGCACATACTCAGAAACAATGTATAGTAAAGCAATGTAAGTCGCTTTGGATAAAAGCTTCTGCCAAATGCATGAATGTAAATGTTTCTTCTCCTGTTTGACTGTTTCTATGGTCCATAATGTTGCTGGGTAAGTGGTGCATAAAATAGCCGATCAGTTCATTAGCAACATTATTTGTTATGGTGATGTTACATAAACCAAATTAACTATGCCTTACCAAGAGCAGCACAAGTCAGTGTTGGCTAATTTTTTCAGCTCCTAAAAGTCCGTCAGGAGAGGGATAAATTTAGACCGCGTCTGACTTTATAGGCCGCCTCTCATGTTCATGTAATGTCTTTTTATTATAACACTTTAAATTGCGCTTTCACATGAACGTTGAAACAGTTAAATTGTGTGGGCTGTGTCGAGCAGTAGATGAGCGCTTCACATGGGCTCGGTGTCAATTCCATGCTGAAGAACTTCATTAAATTGCAAATATTTGGAGGGAAACAGCTAGTGGGTCGTGTGAAGAATGTTGGTTTGTGTGTTGAGCTTGAGGAAGGTCAGCTGAAAGCAAAACAAGGGCATTTACATCACAGTTCTACACGCGCGACTTAATCCTTGAAAGACAAGTCAAACGACGACAATTAAAACGCATCATTAATCAATAGTGAAATCAATGCATTCATCAATATAATCAATAAAGATACGTCTGTCTGCACTTTACATTGTTAAAAAATTCTAAAGTAGGGTTTCAGTTAGCATGATCAATACAATGAGCACATATGATACAGCATGTTAGCATTTCATACCTTTATACAATATACTTAGATATTGGCATTTTATGTGTTATGCAATGTGTAGTTTGTAAGTGTAAGAAAACAAAAGTTATTAAGCAAGACTATATTAAAATTGAATGTAGTCTATTACTCTAGAGTATACTGTAGAAAATACTCTACTATAGTATTACCACACATTACCACATCACAGTTTCTGTACTGTTTTATAAAACATTTTGAGATAGAGGGTAACCTTGAATGACCTCTGCCCTGTATCACACCCACCCACATACACAAACATACACACACACACACGCACACACTCCCCTTCTGTCATTCATGCACACACACACATTTGTACAGCTATCTTTTTTTTGTGAGGACATTCATTGAATACACAATAAAATCTCTAGCCCCTTACGCTAACCTTAACCATCACAACTAACTGCCCAACCCTAAACCTAACCTTAACCTAATTCAAACCTCAACCCTAAAACCAAGTCTTAACCCTCAAGCAGTCCTTTAAAGGGAGGACCGGCCAAAATGCCCATACATTACTCTGTTTGGCCTCTGATGGTATAACTGCTCACACTGGTCCTCACAAAGATAGATGTACAAGTATACACACACACTCTCTCTCTCTCTCTCTCTCTCTCTCTCTTTCTATCTCTCTCTTTATCATTCACACACACACACACACACACACACACACATACTGAAATCAGCACATGCTCATTGGACAGAACCGCCTCTGTTAACATGCTCTTTGGTGACCACCGGCGCACCGGACCCTCAGAAGGGCCCCTGTAAACACACACCCTGCCTCCCTGTTTTGGCCATGCCACCCTCACTGTCCCAACACACCGCCATTGACATGCATAGCTGGGATAGTAGAAGTAAAAATAGCCCGGGCTCAAATTAGCAGGGAAGAGACATTAGCACTCAGTGGTTAGCAGCAGTAGGGCTCCTCTGCTCATGAACGGGACTGTCTGTCTGTCTGAACGATACATCTGGTGCTTCTCAACTGGGCCCAGCAATGCGGGGCCTGGAGAAAAAGTCTTATTGACTGTTTCAGGATGCTAGTTTTTCAGTGCACCTGTGCATGTTCACCATGGGCAATGCAGCGATGCGTAAAGCACGTCAAGTGGACAATTCTGCAGAAGATGATGCTGTGTGTGCAGATCTTGAATCAGGCCAGAGTGAAAGCATGGAGTCTGTGGTAAGATTCATGCTTTGGATGTCTGAGTCTTACTGGAGTCTTGAGTGAAGGAGCATCAAGTGTTCTTGAGCTTAGCGGTTCATCTGTGTTTCTGCTTTATACGTTTCTTAAAGCTTGTTGGTGGATCTTCAGCAGTGCTACATAATTACCTGATGTTGTTGATGTTCCTTATGATTTTAATCGGTGTCGCTTCCTGAGTGATTTTGCTAGTTGTTACCCAGCTAACAATATTGGGTTGTAAAAACAATCTGAAATGTTACTTTTTTATGTTTCTGTAACATTCTTAAAACGTTCCACTAATTTGGGTATATTTTGTAAACTGTGATTTCAGGGTAAGCGTTTACTAAATGCAGCACTGCAAGTTGGCACTCTGGGCTCCTGACTGTATATTGCTTTGGGTTTTCTCCTTATTAAGAATTACTCTTCAAAAATAACAGTACAAATTGGACCTTCGGGCCCTATAACTGTTCCCTCGTTTCACTTCACGAGCTACAGACCTGATGAAGTCCTGGTGTTTATACTGTTGTTTACTGTGTCATCCCCACTATCGTATTTCAAAGAGTGCAGCTATAGCTTTGCTCAGGCTGATCTCAGAACAGGTTCATGCTGGTGTAGATCAAGAAGCTGATGCTTTAAAAGTTGTTTATTTTTGACAACAGTACATTTATCTGAACATAAATGTGCGTATGTAGATCGTTCTGGAACTAAACAATCTCGACGATGTATTTGAACCCCAGCTAACAATTTTAAGTTGTAAGAATGTTTCTGTAACTTTCCATTTAGTAACAAAAACGTATTTTGAAAGTTCTAGAAGCGCTCTGTAACTTTGTAACGTTTTCAAAAAACTTCTTTAACAGCTTAAGAATAACGTTTTGATATATAGGATATATAACATTAAATAAAAAATGTTCCACTAACGTTACTGCAAGGACAATTTGAGAACTTTGAAAGAACCTTAAGAGAATGTTAGCCAGTGTTCTAAGAACATTTCCTGTACGTTATGATGTTAAGCACTTCGGTACGGTATGTTATACTGTCTCTTCTAATGACGCTATGAAACACTTTCATGCATTTGTTGCGTAAATGCAGTCTTGGCTGATCTGGTCGCATTTGGCTACAAGAATGCTGACTCATACCCGGAGCAGGAAATCAGATTATACTTACTGTGTTCATAGTACAACACTGGCATGCATTTAAAAAGATTCAGTTTTATTCGTTTTTAAATGTCCTCGTTCTGTTCGTTGTCTTGTGTTCATTGCAAGGTTACTGGTGCTGTGTTTTCTCCAAAGTCAGACTTCTGAGCCGAAAGGTCTTCAGTTGTTCATGAAACCTCACATATCTTCATCTCAGAGTCTCATGACTGAAAACTTCCTCTGCCGTCAGAGCTTTGAAACTCCTCTTCATGACCTACAAGCACTTTGTACTTTGAAATCGTGTCTTAACGCTGCAATCCGTATCGATTAAAAAAAACAAATATCAGTTATTGAGCAAGTACATGACAGATCAGTGTTTAACATGATCTTCTTACCGTACCCCGATTCACAACGGTAAGTTTATCATGATGATTTATAAGTTAAGTGGTTGGGTTGGAGTTTGTGGGCAATGACTGTCTGTACACAGAAAGAAGATCGGACTACAATATCACGTCACACGTACTCTAGATGGTGCAGCGTCTGTAGCTTGTTTCTACAGCAGTTGTTTTACGATTTAAACTAGTCATCCACGTTAAGAAACTAGTGCCACAAAGACCATGCAATTTTATGTTTCAAACAGAGATGGCGCTAGAGAGGCAAAAGGTACAGATTGCAGCTCTTAGCACATTTGTTTACTATATCTTTTCTGCTGTCCAGCTACATTTGGTGCTGTTTGTGGTTTTATTGATGTTTCATTTTGTGAAGTAACACTTTATTTTATTTTCTTAAATGTATTTTTGTGCGTTTATGTGAGTGTATGAGTGTGTAAACACTGTTGTCGACTGCAGAGCACACGTGCACTACAGAGCACACGACAGATTTGTGTTCTTTGTGTTTTAGGCTTTTAAAAAGTCTGTTTCCATGGCAGCTATAATCCTGCCCTGACCTTTATATGAATATGAGGGGATCAAAATTGTGATGGCAAGTTAAAGAAGATAAGTAGGAATGTTGTTGTATCTGGAATCACATACATTTGTTGGTTACCTGAGAACACATACTGACTTGAACATGAGTTTGCAGAAGGTTAAAGAGCAAGATAAAAATCTCACACTGAATTTGAAATCACAGAAATGTGTATTTTTTCATACGGATAATCAACTTCAGCTTGTTGAGTCCTGCTGATCATCAGGATGAGATCAGAGGAGATCAGATTTTGGAGAGACAGAATCTGTCATTCACGCAGACTGTGTGCTGTATCAAAACCAGTAAGAGAGCGAGTGTGTGTGTGTCTGCGAGTGTGTGAGTGTCTGTGAGTGTGTGTGTGAGTTTGTATGTGTGTGTGTGTGTGCGTGTACAGCTCGAGTAGATGAAACGCAGCTGTTGTTTCATGTGCTTTACCTGCTTCCTACTTTATGAAGTATTAATAGAAATGGGGGTGTAGCAGAAAGTGAATCAGACAGACAGACAGAGATAATGATGAATCAAAGCTCTTGTATCAAGCGTGTTGATTTCACACTGGGTGAGTAGAGCTGCACAGAATCTGATCCCACAGAATTCCAGCAGAATTCCAGCCCTCCAGACTTCCACTGAATTTAAACACTGTCATTCACACACTTTATTTTTTATTTTTTTTTTGGCTCATTTGGTTTTCAGCTACTTTCACAGAAGGCTGGACTGTGTTTGCTTCTCGGTTTGTTTTGTTGCTGTACTGTTGTATGTGTGCGCGCGCATCTGTGTTATGACATTATGACAATTATGACATTTGTGCAGTCATTTATGTACGCTCGTCTCGTAAATACATATATAGACACGATGTGAAGGCAGCAAACGAACAGAATTTTGCATCAGTACAATGAATGCTAAAATCATCTCATAAAACAGTTGAATGGTTTGTGAATAGTTTGTAGTATATATATATTTATTGACTTATTTTTGCTACTTTTTGTGTATATAACTTCACAAGCATTTTTGGAAGTTTCTTTGTAGAATGTACAGTAGAGTTTACTGTACATACAGAGAAGGTCAAAAGTCCCCAGTAGAAAAAAAGAGATGCTGTACAATGTTATTGTGTTTAGCGTAATGTCAGTAGATGTGACCGTGAATATGAAATTAATTATAAAATCTCTGAGTGCAACGTTAACCTTTATGTTACATCTGGAATCAGTCCGTGAAGTGTTGCCGTTTATTTACAGTTTCTGATATAACAGTTTACAGTAACAGACTGTGATGTTTTTATTGCTGTGATTCTGTGTTTGATTCCAGAAAGATGGATTACGGAAGACGTTTATTTGTTTCTTCACATTGTTCGTATGAATACGTTTGTTCCGAAACGACTTCTCTAAATTTTTGCTGAAACAACAATTTAAACTTTAATTTACGTTCTTACATTTGAATGGCACTTTATTAAAAGTGTTAGGAATTGAGACTGGTTTCAAACGAGTTTAACTGTTTATTTGTGGTTCATTCCTATTAACCGGTTTGATGTTATATGTGGTATTTTATATTAGTGCTGTGAGATGCTGGGCTAAGCTTGTTTTTAGCAGGGAATGTGCTTTCTAATGTATTGAAAAGGGTTGAAATGAATTTTCTGGACAGGCTGGTAGAGTAATGTAAACATGTCGTTTGTGTGCTTTCACA
This sequence comes from Botia kubotai, assembly GCA_036877585.1. Classification (NCBI taxonomy): domain Eukaryota; kingdom Metazoa; phylum Chordata; class Actinopteri; order Cypriniformes; family Botiidae; genus Botia; species Botia kubotai. The sequence continues at coordinate 12,224 of JAZGTI010014022.1, forward strand.
CAGGGGCTGGCCTGCTGGTCTCCTTGGTTACTTGACTGGTATGAGAATATTTTCAGCTTTCGTTGTCATAGGAAATTGAATTATTCATAAATTCCTCACAGTATGTGGATATAGCAGAGCTGACTGAATAAATGTTTTATAGTCTACTAGACAAACAGACTTAGGTTTGTTGACTTTTAAAGCTGCGATCTTTCGCCTCTCTACCGCCATCTCTGTTTCAAACATAAAATTGCAGGTTACTTTATGTACTTTTATTTACATATGTTGAAGTCAAATGAAGCCAAACTGGCATTTCCCGGGAAATCAGACCCGACTGTTAAAATGATAAATCATTATTATAAACTTACGGTTGTGAATTGGGGTAAGGTAAGGAAACTGTTTTCAACACTGATCTATTATGTACTTGCTCAATAACTGATTTTTATTTTTTACCAAAGCAGTTATGAACTGCAGCTTTGAACTTTTGTTCTGTTGCATCTTATGTTGACAAGTATGAGACTATCTAATCATAAAATTATTTAAAAGATGCTGTTGTTTCGAACGTGTCCTTCAAATCAAACCAAAGTCAATCTGATTAAATGATGCTCATGTGCATTCAGTCGTATGCAATCATTAGATTGCGCTAATGGTCATGGGAACTTAATCCTTTCAAGAATGTTACTTTAGTAAATTAATCAATGTAATTCATTATGCTTCCACAATGCAGTTTACCCAGTTAAAAAATCAACTCAAATCAGATTAAGAGGGTAACTTGGTTTGCATAGTTTCTAGCTTGTCTAAGTAGTCAACTGTGATGCTCTAGATGGTTGATCAGTCAGGCTGCAATGAAGTCAAGCTGGTTAGGTCTGGTAAGATCACCCTGGACCAGAAACAAACCAGCTACCTTTGTACAACAACCCTGCTAACAAGGAATGTTCTCAGAATGTTGGCTAACATTCTCTAACGTTCTCAAAAATGCTCTTGCAGGAATGTTTGTAGATTTTTTTATGTGATATATCATATACAGTATATCAAGTAGTTAGTGGAACATTCTAAAAACATTACAGAATTAAAAAAAGTGTTGAATAATGTTCTTATAACCAAGAAATCATTAATACAATGTATAAAAAAACTGAATGTTCCTAAAACATTCAAAGCAACATGTATAACGTTTTTTAAGCCGTTTTTTTGCAACATTAAAACTTTCCTAATTTGTACCCTGAATCATTTGCATACGTGTTTGTCCATCTAAAAGTAGGTCAGGTGTGAAATGATGCAGTGTTTTGATGACCGGGTCCTAATTAAAGAGATACTAGCGAACTACGTTTCTGAGAACGGCAGATCTCCCCAAGCAGGGAGCAGATCTCTGGGGTTCTGCCCCTCCATGCCCCCTCTATGCAGGAACCCCAGCAGACACGTGCTCAGTCTGGAGGCAGACAGTTGGGCGTCTGCTGCGGCCCCCTGGAGGGAGTCCTGATGCTTCACCAGCACAAACAGGTTACATCACACCCACGCCAGGAGATCACAGAAGAAGAGACAGTGCAACTTGCCAATCTCAGAGTTTATTTAGTAACTACAAGTGCAGAAAGTTATGCGCATAATGTTTAGTGCCCTTCATTACCCACACTGGCTGCATCCTACTTTGTATACTCTTACTTAAACACTACAAGTAATGTACTTTGCTGTACAGGTACATTGTATTTTGTACTTCGCTGGCGATCTGTGGCTTATGGTTGTGTAATGTTTGCGTGTGAACGTCTAGCTAAAATCACGACTCTAAAGTTTGTCGTTTAACTGTTGACACGTTTATACGACAGTTTTAGCCTTTGTTGCTGTTTTTTAATCTGTCACTTTAATCTTAAGCCACAATTAAACTGACACAGAGAAAAAAACACAAATCACTTCCTGTCTGTTGTTTGAGAGGTTGTGGGCAGCACTACCCCAAAAACCTGCATGGACACACACCTGAAAAACTCCAGAAACACGATGCCATCCGGGGACTTTCGGCATACTGTTTAAAACGTATTACAGAGCACACAAATTATAGCTTTGTGTAGTATTTATTTAGGATGGAGAGCATGCTAATTAGTACACAGTTAATACACAGAACCAGAAAAGCTTTCCTGTAGCTCAGTGGTTAGAGCATGGCGTTAACAACGCCAAGGTCATGGGTTCGATCCCAGGGATTGCACATAACTAATATATAGTG
>JAZGTI010014023.1:0-14410 GCA_036877585.1 Botia kubotai
TTAAAAGATATTTAAGCATGTTTACTGTATATATTCACCCAGGAGAAAGAAGGACTCTGTGGAGAGCCATCCCACTTGGGTGGACGACACGCGTATGGATGCTGATGATATAGTGGAGAAGATCGTGCAGAGTCAGAACTTCAGTGACGTCAGCAACAACGAAGGTGCGTTAAGAAGCCATCATGCAGGCTTTTATATTTAGCACTATCAGCTCTCATTTGGTCTAGACTGATACAGCAGTACATTCATTTCCTGATTACTGATAAGCATTAGCCACTTATTACCCACCCATGAAGCTGCAAGGCTGATCATTCTGTCACTCTTTCTCACTCTTTCTCTCACAGACAGCAATCTAACATTGTTTATCAGTAGAGATGGCACCACAGCCTTGAGTGGCATCCAGCTGGTCAACAGGTAAACTTGTATATTACGTTCTTGTATATCCCTGTAGCACTTCATCAAAATACTGCTTAGAATTAAGTAGTTATCCTGTCTTTGATCTCTTTGTCTGCTAAAAATGCTTCTTCTATTGTCAAATCAAAGCCAGTACAATTTTTATGTAGTGTGCTGTTTGTAAGCGAAAGATGTTTACAATGATTCGTTCGTTCATTGCTTATTTGGGCTGGTAGGTTTCGGTAATAAAAAATGTATATTGCTGTATATTAATGTACTTCTGTACATTATCTTGTTTGTTGGCAGGTTGTCTGCAGGTGTGTTTGAACCAGTGGTGATCGAGAGTCACTAGATCTCTGAAGGAAAGATTGGATCTCTCTCTCACTCAGACACCACCGTCCTTTTTTGTTTTGTAATGATCAACACAGGAACTGTATGAGTGGGCAACTTGACTTCATAACTTGCCCCCACTTTAGTGTGACTCTCTGTACACACATATTACAGTAGTGGTAGTACAATAACAGAAGCACCCTAGTCATGCTTTACATTTGCAGAAAAGGGGTGCATACGTTTTGTAACATCCATAGCTCTATGGTTAAGAGTTAATAATCATAAATATTTTTTTACACCTGATTCTGAGAATATGTACTTGAAATGCCTTAAGAAGTGAGGGGAGATTCAGTCTAACACTGTGAAATAGGAGGGCAGTCCAAAAAATTTAGATACAAAAAATTCAGTTCAATGTTACATTAGAACCAAATAAGCCTTTCAGATATTATTTAACTGCATACTATTTTTACTATGTTTCTGTATAATATTTGACACCCATTATATGCTAGTTAAGGCTACAAACCACTACAATCCATTTGTCATTTAATACATTCTAAAAATATTATTATTAATTAATAAACTCAGTCAGTAACAGCCCACGAGCCCAACATCAACCTAAGCATTTAAATACAGTTTGCCAGAGGTCATGTACAGTATGGCTGGCCATACAAGTATTTCTGAGGCAAGAATCTTTTGGCTGTTCCCTTCACAAACCTGTTATGAGCATTCTAGCTGTGTGTTACTTGTGCTCCAGCTGGGCTGGTTAACATAAAGTCTATAAATTACACTTTCTCCCTACAATTGCCGATTTGTTGTCTCAGTATTTTTTCTTTGTCTTTTAGTATTTGAATCGTTAACTATGCTGCTGGTTTCAGCTGTGAATGTCCACGTGAGTTCAGGCTCTGACAGTTACTGCATTGTGTCTTTTAGCATTGCTGGCTACACAAAGATACTGTTCAGCTATTTATGTAGTATTTACTTGGAAGACTTTGGTTAGTCTTAAAATGGTCCAGTCGCAGTGTGATCCAACATTGTGAGGTTAATAGCTGACACAGAGAAAAATGTTGTGGACTAAGAGCAAGTTTAAAATCGCAGAATCCTTATGTACAAATGTTAATAGGCCATTGCTAAAAAGTCACATTATTTGTAGGGTTAGATCAGAGACTGTGACTCATTATCACAAGACTATGTCCCTGGCAACGGCCTCTGTGTTTCTGAATGGCACCCGGTGTGCAATAGGAAACAGTGTACAATAGACATGACAGACAATGGAAAGCCCAATTCTGTGTTTCCTTGTCATGTTTGTTGCACTGCTTGTTTGTCATCTAATTAGCTACGCATTATCTTAATCATGGAGATTTCTCAGTTGATCTGAGAACATTTACCAGATTAAAAACTGACATTGCGAGTTCTGTACTCGTTTCGCACGTTTTGTTTCGTCAGTTGTGAGAAAAGTGCAATGTGGGCCTGTGATTATTTTGCAAGCCCATTTTAATGAATTCTCATAGGGAATAGATCCCTTTAGGGGTATGGAAACTACCCCTAAAACTTTTCAGCTGTCCAGTGGCCTAAAATTGCCTGCATGAGAGGAATCACTGTGTACTAAAGATCTGAGGATAAATTACATTAGTGTTTTAAATTTATTTAAATGGGCGTTTTGTAATCATGCCATGTTAAATGATGATTATCTCTTAATCTGACTATGTGGCATGAGGTGGCTGCTTTTCTGCAGGATTATGACATCATAACCAGCTGTTTTAGTGCACCTGGAAATTTAAAGTAACACTAACTTTTAAAGGGAAAAAAATAGTTCTGTGGCCTGGTAAAGCCTAGTGCTCTGGATGTTTCTTCTTTGCTAGTATAAAGGAATTATCTAAAGACACTGAACAATTTATCTTAATTGTTTTCATTGTTTACTCTTTGTACCTCTGTTGTCTATTCTGATACAAAAACTGCTATTAGCAACATAGAACTTAGAACAATAACTCTGTCCTGTCATGTTTGTATTTTCGAACCAGCTGGCTGGTTCATTGGAATCTTGATTTTTAGAAGGGATTTTTTTCCACCTTAATTCTATAATGTCTAACAAAACATGACCAATTGTGATTCTTGTTGTCTTTTTTGTCTCTCTTTCTCTTGCAAAAGTCTTTTGTATTTGAAATGCTGTTGTTTTTATTTTCAGTCACTGATTTCTGTGATCTTTCTAATGCATAAGAGTAGATATATGTTTAGAAATACTTGATAATTTAACTTGATAATTTAAGATGCTGTTGCAGGGAGCTGATTTGGGTCTATATGCGTTTGTATTGGAAGCAAGTGAGATTGTCACCTGTAGATACAGTCCATAATCTTTTTATTGAAGGTGGAATCTAAAATATAACACAAAAAAGAATTTATGATGGTTATGGTATATGATTTCAGATGTGACACTCTAAGCATAAACAGCATTAAGCTGCTGTACTGAGTACTGAAATCTCAGAATGTCATATATATATATATATATATCACTACAACAGCACTTATATACTGAAGACTAACTATTGTAACTCACACAGTCTCCAGAATGTTGATTATTATTTCTCCTTTACTATATGGATGAAAGCTATGCACTTAAGTTAGAAAACTACTTAAGTTACAGAAAGCTTTCCAAAATAACATCCATATTGAGCACAATGCTCTCAGCGTTAATGAGACAAATTATATTCTTGAGATTTCTTTAAAAATATACAACCTGTATAAAAGAATTTACCACTAAAGTACAATGCAAATGAATTTATTTTTCTGATTGTGACAAATACTTATATTTTAAGATCACACATAAGCAATGTGATATTGCTCCAAAGTTTTCTTGGTCTAATGTTGGGTTTGCATGGAGAGGTATACTGTACTTTCTAACAATGGACCGGAAATATATTTGTATGCTCAAATGTGAATGTTTCTTTAATGTAACTGTCAGATGTTATCTATATGTCTATAATATCTATTATTTTGGGGAAATAAAGTTAATGTTGGGTATAATAATACATGTGTTGTGTGACTTAGATAATAAACATCTAGCTAATAACCCTTCATGGTGAATTATTTACCTAATCACATGTATGAAGTGTGTATATCTTTGTATATACATTGTTGACACATAGAACGTATGTTTCCTACATAATAGAAGATAAATATTTTGTGGACCAGAACAATTAAGGTTAATATAAATACAGAATTCCACTTGTTATTGATGAAGCTGAAACATAATGCACACAAAAATATAAAAACAATAGTTATTTCTATAAATCAAAACCATGGACTTATGTGAGCGCCATTTACAAGCTTCTAGGGTATTACTAACCACAATCGCGCCGCTTTAAACAACAGCTGTGTTTTTGTACCCTCGTGTGGTGAATATTAACGCTGTTTTTATGACCTAAAACTACATCTCCCAGAAGGACTTTCGTTCGTAGTCGGAAGTACGTTTCATAATCAGGAAATTGCGGTTGCATGCGGAAGTGCTACATTCGTAATGGTAAGATAAAATGCAAAAGTGTTTTTACTGTTTGTATACTAGAACTGATAACATACATATTAATATTTTTCTCATTTGTAGGTAATCGTGTAGTTCCTAGTAATTCATTTTATTTATATACTAAAATGATGAATTTGATGGACCTGAGCTTGCTCTTCTAGTGATCCCTGAACAGCCTGCAAAAGCGCCTAAACCAAAGAAATCATTTACCGTAACACCAGAGCAGTTGTTAGTCATTAACTGTTTCATGTAGCCGTAGTCTACATTATAGTAAAATAACAAATACGACGCCCTACCACAAAGATCAGACATATCTTGAGACCATCTTGAGTTAGTTCATATGCACATCATAAACGAGAAATTTAGATTAAAAACTAGGCTTTCATTAAACTCGGTAAATGTGATTCGCTCAGCGTGCATGTTGGGCATGTCACAATCAAGTTATTTCAAGTTATTTTTAAACTTAAATTTATTTTTTTACATATAGTTTAATTTTATTTAAATTCATATTTGTGATTATAATATAAACAGATCCCCAAAACAACTGTGTTTTTAGGCAACTGGTGCAGATCAAGCTGTTGGCTTTGGACTTGTTGGGTTTAGTCTGTTACTGTTCACATATTACACAATTTGGGTCATCGTTTTGGTAAGTGTTTTTTTATTGTTTATTAACATGCACATTTATTGCATTTTCCCCCAGTTTTTCAAACACGTTTTTTAAGAAATCATGAACGTTTCATAAAAATCAAACTCAAAATTACTTCACCTGCTTGGAGAATATTTTCCTGTTCATGAGGTTTCCTGCTACCTTTTGCCTTCTATAGTAAGACCAAAGTTCAACTACATTAGCAGATAAAATAAACAAATGATCTCCATGACTTTTCTCATCCTAATTCACCTCCTCTCATTTATACTATACTGTATAAGGGTATAGTATAGTATAGTATATACTGTACAGCCCAAACATAGGGTGACTATGCTTTCTGAATAAGTGGTTATTCAAACTCACTCATAGTTTCCACACAATCAGTGAGTCAGTTTTCAATGTGATGTAGCATTGTGTTTGTTTCGCACTTTCTGGTTTTCCATTATTGAGACACGTTAGCTTAACGTACAACTGTAAATGGACACTCCCTTGTTGCCTTTCTCTTTTCTGCAGTGCTGTAGCATTTATATAACATGTAACTTCTCGAAAATATATTGGAAGTGGTTGAACATTGACAAACCCTTCTCTTCTTCTAGCCATTTGTAGACAGTGATCATGTGATCCACAACTACTTTCTTCCACGAGAATATTCAGTCATACTTCCTGGAGCTGCAGCACTTATTCTCTTACTTTTTGTTGGTGAGTAAAGCAACACAAGATGCATCGCAAAGGATGTGGACAACATAGCGGTGTTATGCATTTGTCTGTAATCTAAAAATGATGGCCAGTAATGGAGATAACACAAACGTGTTGCACAGCATCAAGTTTCTAATTGTCTACTCTGGTAACTCATTTTTACTATTTTTTTCTCAGGCACCTTCATAGGGGTCGTAACATGGAAAAATCGAAAACCCAAGAAAGTTGATTAAGACTCTCCAGGTTGTAGCGATTTGGTCACAAGGAGAATTGGTGTTGATTTCTCTCATGTACCACCTCCTGTACACAGCCACAAAAAGATGTACTCCAAAGATGGTTTACGCCTTGAGTGTTCAGAAGACTGATGAAATAAATGACCAATTAGATTCCATTAAGGAATCTAATGCAGTACTAAACATGCAGTACTAAAGCAGTAAAAAAATAATAATTAAAGCAGTACTAAACATGTAGTTACACATTAGTCTGCTTGAGCATTACACATACAGTGGCTACAAACGTGACCTAATGTTTGGTGAATTTTTTTCATAGTCAGGGTAATAAAAGCAAATAATAAATAAGATCTGTATTTCAGCATCTACGACACAGGGAAGACAGGTGTGGACTTTGTATCTTAATGAGTGCTTAATAGGATATGATGTGGTTTTGTTTGTTTATTATGCTTTAATTTCAAACTTAATTCACACTTAATAGACATATTTTTAAGGTAGAATTCTTGATTCAGGACATCTGCTACACAATCCCATATTAAAATAAACAGAAAATATGCAAACCTTTCTGTAATGTTGTCGCTGTAATGTCTAAGTTATTTGTTTTTGCATTTTATATGACATGGCAATTATTGTGAAAGGTAACTATATTTTAATGTAATAAACGTATACACATATAACGTATACACCTTTAAAAATAAATATACAGTGATGCCGTAAAATTACCATTTTTGTTTCACTTTCAGCGGTTCTTAGGAGAACCATTCCTGTCTTAGATTTTAGATGCTGTATAATCTTTTTCTGTTGAGAACCTTTTGTGCAACAAAAAAGGTTTGGTGAATGTTAAAGGTTCTTTATAGAACCGTACAATCCATTTCGGAATCTTTATTTTTAAGAGTGTAATATGAAAGACTAATAAAATCTTACTTGCAATTATAAACAACTATATCTTAGTCTATTTTGGCCTTTTTGGCTGCTAGATCTCGCTGATAAAGTCGTAACTAAGTGCAGGGTTAAGTGTTTGCGGTGTGGGATGGGCCGCTGCAGTCGAGTTTACACTCAAGTCATCCTCTCACTCAAATAATAATGTTACACGAGGACAGAAAGAATGCGCTGATCTGGGACGTGGACATGCATTAGCGGACCCACAATGAGTCAAACTGAGGTATGTACGCATCTGTTGTTTTTAAAGACAGGCGAATTATTATTTGATTTATTTCGAATTCAAGGTAATCATGTTCGATGACAGCTGAGGTTTGAGGAACGAGGTGGCTTTCCTCCCGTTTGTATAAATCGTTCTGTTGGTGTACGTTTAGAATAATAAAGATTTAGATTTAGAATAATAAAATTACGTTATTTTGTACTTTGGCTGCTATCTTCTATTTTACTTCAGCTTTTCATATATGATCTTTTGGCAGATGTCTATTTGCAGTCTGTAAAATTAAATAAAAAAGATTAAAACAATGAATTTCTTTGGGATGAGCAGCTTATGAACATAGCTGAAAACAAACTTGTGTTTGATTAAATTAGCTCTGGCACTCGGTATAGAGTGGTCAAAAACCCATTCAGGCACAGCTGGGCGAATAAAACCAAATGGGCTTGGCTGTCCTGTTAAAACGAACAAATAACTGGCTTGCTACCATGGTTTTCTTATGGGCATACAACAAGCAGTGCGTTTATTGTACATGATGGCATATGATATTTGTGCTGTGGTCTTCTTCAGGTGTTCTCCCAATGTTGCTGGTGCAGCCTGTAGTAATTAATGATTTCAAATAACTAATCATTTCCCTTTTTAAGTAGCTACACATAAGAGCGCTGAGGCACTTGAAAAGAAATAGATTTAGTTTCCTTTCGTTTTGTTGTCATAGAGACGGTCGCAAACCAGTTCAAGAACTCCAGTTGCAATTCACACGTGCTTAATGCGGTGACCACTACAGTGATGCAGTAATGACAATTTCCTCAGTCATTGTAACATCATGAATATTTCTTTCTCACTTTTTATGACTAATGTATCAGTAACATATGTGTTTTTTTAATACTGCAATACCAAGACTATTATTCTCTATTACTGGAAAATTCATGTTTTTTTAACCAATATTGTGTATTATTTTGTTATTATTAATTTTTATCACATCATTTTTTATCTCTATGTAAATCTATATAAAAATGTAAAATTGGGCCTGTGATTTCGCTGCATCTGAGGCTTTGTGAGTTATCTGTAAGTGTATTTAACTGCATGTATATCATATGTTGTAGTTGGAGATGTCTGGGCCGAGTGTGACTCGACACAATCCCGCCGTTAAGAGAAGGCGATGGGGGGGTTTGAGGCAACAGTGGAAATTGCTGGGTCTCTTTGAGATTGACCAGCAACATGAGTTCTACAGCCTCACCCGTATGATGAAAGAAGGGCTGTCGGCTGCTGTTCAGAACACCATTGACAACCCCATACCTGTGAGTATACACGTGTGAACTTACACCTCAGTCAGTCCCTGTTTAATATCACTCCTTCGATCTTCAGCAAATGATTACACAGGAAAAACCTCTATATGAAACCTGTTTTTAAGATACAGTCACAGAAAGTGACAAGAACAGAACGTGACAAGAACAGGCTTGTTTTTTTCAATGACCTTTTATAAAACTGTTAATTGTTTTAGATTTTCCACTGCTATGTTTCTTTAATAAGTTTATGTCTCCATTATGAGTTTATGCTACTGGATGAATCTTTCCATGTTTCATTTAGTAATGCAGCATCTAAAAACAAGCATGCTTTAGCTTTAAGCCATACAAGTAAATCAACAGGCTTCAGCTCATGATAAAAAAACATTTTAATGTTGATTTGTATTGAAACAAACTGCGAGAGAGACAAAATCTTTGTGATAATCAAAGACCCTCAAGGAGACAGACATGTTCCATTTATCATGAATTACTTTGAAGACATGCTCAACGGAGAGGAGCATATTCAGTATAATCTTTCCCTGGAGACTGTCTGTTTGGAGGCATCCTACTGCTTTGTTTTAAGGTGATAAGAGCTGTTTTTAGTTGGCTAATTTGCTGTAGAGAGACAAAGTAGGGGCGTGAAAGAATAACCAAGTGTTTTTGGTAACTAACAGCATTGTACTGCATGCGTTGGGAGGAGAAACAGAGAATTCAAACAATGCCCCAGTCCTCACAGTGCAGGGTAGTACCATGAGAGGGTGGAAAATGTAGCTGGCTAAATGACATGAATACAATAAGTAATTATACACGATGTACTGTATCTAAGAATCACCCTAAATGAATTTGCTTATTAAAACAGTTATGGAAAACAAGCTTTACCTCAAAAGTTACCTTAGAAATATTGTTGTTATTGCTCACAAAAGAATATTTATATGGGCCTGGAGTGAAAATAAACATTGTGTATATTGTAGTAAATATTGACAGAATATTTAGTCTGGGGGGGTAGTTCTTTAATTAAGTTTTTAAAATTACAGAATACAGATAGAGTAGTATAGCTTCTGGTCACCTTTTCTGAGAGGCACACAAACACAGCATTCAAAATTATCAGCTACTCACAAGTATATTGTGGTATAGTTGCACACGTGGTCATGCGCTTGTTGACTAACACACCCACCCACACAGATGATGTTGCAGACCCCTGATGCCATTGAATTCAGTCTGCTTATACAGCAGTATGACTCGTGAATGTGGTGCCTGTTGTCTAGAGCTCAAAGCACATTTTACACACACTCGCACACATACACAACAAACAGAAAAACAAAATTACTGTATCATTTATTACTAATCATATATTGTATCATTTGGTTTTAAGGATGAGCTATCTGAAGATGACTACAATCTTGAAGTTACACAAATCCATAAGGTACGTTAAAGCAGGCACTGCTCACTGGATTTCAGCGTTTTTGTTGCATTGGTCAAAATGCGTCGTAATGACTAAGCAACTATTGAGCATGTGCTTGTTGTGGCACATTTAGTTTAAAGACATATAAAATACTAATGATTCTCAGCTGGTGCGTTACAGTTCTGTTATGATAGGTTTGTGAAGAGCAAGTTAATAAAATACTAAATTCAGATCATTAACTGCAACTAGCCATTTAAGTATGAACAATTAGCAAAATAATAGGCTTACCGGCTTTCAGAAGGAGAGCAAGCTTTTCATATTTTTTGTTGTTGACATTAAAGGGTTCCAGTTTAGAGTGTGTCTAAACAAACTGCAGTATTTTGGCTCTTGGATAAAGCTAGACATAATTGATGTTGGAAACAGAGACAAATTGGCTGGTTTTGTCGTAATTACCCGGGCCACATTAATACAACTTCACTTGCAGCAAGGATAAAAGTGGTGTATGCCAACCACAGCTTGTTTCATATGGTGAAATTATGCTCTCACTGCTGAGAGCATTACATCATTGATAATCTAGAAACAAGACAATTTCTTGTTCAGTCTATGTCATATTAATAATGGTGCATATTGTCCATCATAATATTAACACATTTCAAGGTTTGGTTTTAAAAGTATTAGTTAAGGTATTAGTTCAGTTTAAGAAGTATTTTTTGTTCATTTTTGTATGATTGTAACTTAACAATATTGGTTGTGTCCCTTAATCCGGGCCCTAAAGCAAAACCAATTAAGAACCACTTCTAATATAGATTATGTAAAACAATACCTTGATCCATAATTTCTACTGTTGTGTCTGCGGCTGTGTAAAGGATTTCAGAATGGAGACTTATGCTGGGCCGGTTTTTGCCAGTCTGCGACGCTCTCTGGGGATGACAGAGAGGGAATATCAGCAGTCCCTGTCTTCTGAAGGCAGCTATCTGCAGTTCATCAGTAACTCCAAAAGCAAGGCAGACTTCTTCCTAACGTGAGTCTGCATAAATGCGGCACATGCAGAGAGTGGATGTACCAGAGCCAGTATAAAAAATAAGTCAAAAGTGAAATTGCAATTTTAAGTTGTGACTGCATGAATGACTCCTGGCTTTACAGTTAAATAAGCGTATTACCTCTGTTTGAAAGACATTGTGTTATTTTCTTTTGAATATGGGCCAGCCTTAAACAAGTACATTTTTTAGAAGATTAATGATTGTCAGATTTTAATGTTCTTTTAAATGTTATTGAAATGTAATATTGACAGACAGTTTTTGAGATTTTGGTCTAAGTAAACTGACACTCACACAATACATTAAAAAAGGACATTTTTCACCAAACAGAAGAGGATGGTGTAGCCCAAGTTCAGTTCTAGTAACCAAAAGGTTGTAGCTTGGGTTGGTTAATAAATTGATCTCTGAAAACATCTGATTCCACAAAGCTCCAGGAAACTATCTCTGTAATGGGAGTAAAAATATCTTTAACACACTTTCACCTTTTCTTTCCTATGCTCAGCAATGACAAGCAGTTCTTCTTAAAGACACAGAGTAAAAGAGAAGTCAGATTTCTCTTGTCTAACTTGAGAATCTACATGGAACATCTGAGGAAGTTCCCACACTCTCTGCTTGTCAAATTTTTAGGTGAGAACCGTGTAGCCATAAACTGTGCATAAAATAAGCATAAACATTTTTAATTCTGCACAAATCTTTCCACTAATTTTTTTAATTTTTATATTTTTTAAATGTAACATGTTAATGGTTTAATGCATTAATATTTACATCTGAGAGTTTAATTTGTCATGCTTTTTCATGGACAGGTGTTCACAGGATCAAAATTCCTCATCAGAAGAAGGTAGTGATTTAAATTCTATAACACAATAATGTAAATTCTATAACACAATAATAAATATCTCACAATATCTTGAATACTTTCTATGGCTCACAGTGATATATCGTGATGTCACATGTTATAAAAGCCTGTGATTTTTCTGTGTGCAGAAGTACTTTATTGTGATGCAAAGTGTATTCTACCCAGACGACAGAATCACTGCGAGGTAAGACTTAAATGCTGCGTTTGTTCTAAATGGAAAATGGTGAAATGTTACTATAATGTCATTAATGTCCATTAACTTAATAATATATAAATATTTTATGTTTCTCACATCTCCATTAAATGTGAGAGGATATCTGAGAGCACATCACACAAGCTGTCATCCCATCTTCTTCTCATCCTTTGTGATTTATTAGTCATAAAATTGCTTTGTCTTTTAACTGGTAATTTTGGCTCACACTAATGGAGAAAATAATGAGCCGCTTCATTTTCCACTAGGAAAATCGGTGTCTCTCTAGCCTTACATTCTTTTTTTGGTTTTTGTTTCGTAAGGTATGATATTAAAGGCTGTGAGGTGAGCCGGTGGACAGACCCCGCCCCTGAGGGCAGTCAGATCATTGTTGTTTTGAAGGATCTCAATTTTGAGGGACAGTTCATTAATCTAGGTGAGCTTAATGATCTTGTCCTCAAAGTTAAAGGAGGATTTGTCTTCATTTGCAACACTATGTTTAATTTATGAATTCTCAAATTACTATTGCTACTTAAAGTGTTCATTGTTGTACATGACAGATCAACAGGGTCTTTGGCTCTTGCGTCAGGTGGAGATTGACACAGCCTTTCTTCAGAGGCTCAATGTGCTGGACTACAGCCTCCTGCTGGCCCATCAGCCTCTGCACAAGGACGAGCTCAGCCAGAGTCTCTCTTTCGCAACGCTCATCATGCGCACCAAAAAGTGAGTTTAAACGCAGTACAAGTTACAAGTGGAGTTTATTGTCATTTCAACCATATACATAGTACATAGTGAAACGAGACAACGTTCCTCCAGATAAGGTGCTACAGTAGATCATGCATACAATTATTCACAAACAATCACAGACGTATTCAAAGAGTTTTAGCAAACATTTGCTTGTGTGCTTTGTGTAAACACCTAAAAATACAGTGTTACTGTCTCATAGTCCTAAATACGCTCTACGATCTTAATATGCCGAGGTAACTACAAATATTTTGTTGTTAAGTTCAGTTTCATTTGGTGTCACTAAAGACACAGAAATGACATACTTTACCTTCCATCTCTTGAGTCTGATGCTCACGGCTGGTAAACACTATTCCACACAGTCAGCAGAATAAATTGCATATTCATTCATGATACGTTTTTTTAATGCTGCCTTTTATCATTGATTAGTTTAATATTTAAGGATAACAGACTTCATTTGGACTTCAACCAGGATTTATCCTGACTGTTCATGTTCAACTCTGTTCCAGATCTCTGTCTTTCTTCTGCACACGGCCAATGGCAGGCAGGCATGTAGCTAAACCATAACTAGCTTTAATGTCATTTCAAATTCAATAGTTCACCCCAAAAAGAAACATTCTTCCCTTGTTTACCCATGTGGGTACATCATTTACATTTCTGGGTAATCTTTTCCTTTAATGGTACAAAGAAGTAACTCAAACTAAATGGCTAAACTAATCCTCTATAACCATGCATATCCCCGCTACCATTCCATTTTCTGAAAACATATAATCTCACATATTTACCCATCCCTTAATATCAAGGAACATTCAAGTGAACTAATCTGCTGAAGAAAAGCTTACCTGAGCTTAAACCCTAGTAAACAACAACCACACATTTTTATTTGACAGCTATCATTTAGTCAACTAACGTTGTTTTTCTCTAATTCTCTCTGGCTGGCTGTTAGGTCAGTAAATGCAATTCCCAGTCCGACACACACTGCTACACCCACTGTTCCTGGGGTGGTGGCAGACGAAGACTCCGCCCTTCTCTCCTCTGAACTAAATTGTTTGACATCACAGGGTCACATGACAGAAATGCACGATGGAGGAACAGACAATGGAAGTTATGAGGGAGAAAGAATCGAGCAAGCCAGCAGGGCGGGAACAGATTCAGCTGATCTGCAAGCCTTCCAGGTCCAAAACAGAAGGCTGCTTCCCAACTTCAAGAACCCACTTCACGTCATTGGCGGACCAGAGCAGCGTTATTTCATTGGGATCATCGACATCTTCACCGTTTATGGTTTCAAAAAAAGGCTTGAGCACTTTTGGAAAAGACTTAGATACCCACGACAAACATTTTCAACTGTGAGTCCTCCAGCCTACTGTCACAGGCTATGCCAGTGGGTTCAAAGTCATACCAAATAAAGCATGAAAGACATGTCAGAAGACACCTGACCCATGCATACCTCATATAAACACAGGCCAACACAGTAGAAATGACCAGAATGTACATTTGATGTTTGTACTCACTAATTCAGAGTTATCTGTCCTCAGATAACTTTTTGCTGGTAAAAACAATGCTAAAGCAAGTACTTGGAAAGCTGTACATCCTGAGAAATGCAGTTAAAAGTAACACTTTTCATTTGCAGTGATTCCACATTGGCGGTGTGGAGATACTGAACTAAACCAATGAACAATATGCTTATATTTGTTGATATAAAACATGAATAATAATAAGAAGGTGGTTGGTTTTGAAATGATAAATGAAAGCTGTTTCTCATAGACATTGAATTACATTGTGTTATCATTGCCCAGACAGAACAGCTTTTGCATGAAATGAACTAACAGACTTTTAAAATGCTTTTAGTTGTGCAAAGAGAATCAAAATAAATGGTACACACATATCTGTCTTATAAACAAAAACAGGGTGGGTCCTGCTGTTTTCATGTTTAGAGCCT
>JAZGTI010014024.1:0-14410 GCA_036877585.1 Botia kubotai
GTACAATATAACTATGTGTGTAACAGTAGGTACCCTGTATTAGCCTGTATTCTTGTGTAAGTACATCGTAGTTAAAGACATCTACTATAAAGTGGGACCAAACCTTTTGTTTTTGCTATTTTGTAAGCTTATTTATTGAATGAGATCAGATAAACCAAAACAAGTTTGACAAAACGTCTATGCTCCTCAAAGGGTGTCACTCGCTGAATACTCACAGACACTCTGTAGCCAATTATTTTGGCCTGTGGAAAACATAGCTGTAGAAAGCTCCTCAGAAACCTTTTGTTCTCAACCTAAAGGTGAGGAGCAGAGAGTGACACAGGGTGCCTGGAAGGTCCTCACTCTACTGTGGTGCATTCTGGGAAAGGCAGATGGGAAGATAGATCCATTCCTCTACCATGACAAAGGAAACCCTGAGACTGAGCTGCCTCTCAAAGGCCTCGATGAGAGAAACCAATATCATTAGCAACACTGGAGAAGCAGACAGGATGAAAAGATCCAGGCAATGAATGGGCTACTGGGTGTTTTCTTTTTTTTTTTACCGGGGTCGAGAGGGGCCGCATGCACGGAGTTGCTTCTCAGACTGCAGATGGCAGCTTCTCATTGTTTTTAATGGGAAAGTGTCACAGAGCACAGTAGACACCCACCCGTGTCTTCCCACAGACCCTTTCACAATGTATGGCCAGACAGATGGATTGTTTTACAGTTTGCTTTTTTTAATAGTGTTGTGAATGTCACAACAGATTAAGCGGCGCGAGATTGCAGGACTCTATGCACAGTGTGTCAGTGTATGTGAAATCTGAGTTTTAATGAAACACATACCCTTTAATCTTATTGTATTAGGAGTTGATGCTTTCGTTGAAACGCATACTCGCAGACAAAGACAGATTACTGTACCGTTTGTTTGGGAATTGTATTTAATTCCATCAGCTTGTCAAGCGTTGTGTTTATTCATGCATGCGCATTGCGTTGTTGACATTACTGTCAGATATCACAAAGCACAAATATATGTATAACTATTTCATTTACATATACATATAAATTCAACCCTATTGACACTACGCGGTCATGCGGCTAAAATATTCATCGCTGATTTGCGGCGCGGGTGCTAATGCAGGTGCCTGTCATCTCAGCGCGTTACTGCGAGCGTCCCTGCGAGCAATGGCGCTCAGCCACTGCTCTTAAACAAACGGGCCGCTGCAGCAAATCTACAGTGAGTCACAGGGTGTCTCACTGGCAGCGCCACAAACAGACGCGTCTTTTGAAACAATGATCAAAGGCTCGTCTATAGTGCGGGGCTCACTGGTTCTGTGCCGAATATTAATGAGTAACACGATTTCAGTCAACAGCTAGATGCACCGGGGTAGATAGAGTGCAACAAACGTAATACTCGTGGCCAAAAAGGAAGGAGGGGCTTCAATTTGTTGGAAAATATCTTAAAGTTGGGCAATCAAAACTATAAGAATATAAAGACCCTTTGAAATAGTGTGTGATGTCAGAAGAGAAAAGCTGTATGTCTGTTTTCTTATTCCAAGATAATATGTAATAATAAACAATAATGAAAATGTTGTTCAGTACTGGAGAAAGATTGACTCTGCTGAAATTAGATTCCTAATGTGTGTATGTAACTTATTTTTGCAGCTGGCGTTATTAAAACCATGCACCTTCAATCAATAGCAATATCTCAATATCGAATATGAGTATTTTCATTTCAGAGTCTGATGTTAAAATATCAGTTTAGTAAAGACTTACAGATGCTGAAATTTCACAACTTCAAACAGCTTTTAGTTCTTGAGATTGGAAAAAATGTGACTGAATAAGCTTTGTTCTGTAAAGACAGAACTTTTGAAAAGAAAGGACCGTTTGCCAGATATGTCTGCCATCACCTGCATTAGTGCATGTTAGAATTCTGGTGAGGAATAAGTTACGCAGAGGTCGGTTGTTTTTAGTGCCAGGGTCAAAGGCTATGTTACACAGAGCATGGCACCTGTTGCATGGCTTGAATGTCTGATTAAATAATGAGGTGGCTGAGAGGTCAGGGGGTCAGAGGTCCTTCACCTGAGCCATTTGAGAAGAGTGTGTGACACATGATCAGAGAGATGACACAGTCAAAAGACAGTTCAAAGACACAACTCTGAACAGAGGAAAGCAGCTGAATGAGGCTCTCTGTATTGTCCTATGCTGTCTTTCCTGTCCATAAGAAATAAAAATCTTTTGCTCGAGTTTACAATTCTTAAATGTATCCTTATGAGAAAAGTAGTCTCACAGATGTCTCCTTCAAAGTTTCACATACTGTATTTAGATATGAAAGTTATGGCAAAATAGCCAAAGATTTCAATATGACCCCAAATAATTCTCATCACAGTACTCATCCAAAGCTACATCATCTGAGCCGTGCCATCCACATTAATTGTATACCACTGTACAGCTACTGTAAGTCAACAATTGTCTTATTTGTGTCCATAATTTTTCCTATTAGGACATTTGAAGGGAAACACCTGGAATCTTTCCAAACGTGGCAGATCAAAGAAGCACATTAATCAAAACACCACTGTTAAGTAAAATCCTTCAGTCAAGATAAGACAAACTAGGGCTAATTAAGCCCTTCAATCTGGTTAAACATGGTAAAAAGGACCTTGTTAATATAAGAGAGAAACTGCTGAAAAAGTAAAGGACTTGTAAATGAGCTGGTTGATGAGAAACAAACCGACAACTGAGGGATTGTGAGCAAGAAAGACAAGATAGTTAGGTAGTTAAAGTTAATGCTAGGTAGTTAAAGTTAATGCTAATGTTTCACATGGAACTTGTTTCTTATGCTTTTTGGATTGTACTAGTAGTAATCAAATCAATATCACATGTAAACATACACGTGTAAAAAGCAAACAGACAAACACCTCAGAAAACAATAAGCTACCTATATAGTTCGAGCCACTGTTTAAGCATTGGACATCATTCATTTCATCATAACATTTTAACGCACCATCTGTATTGAATCAAGGAACATTCACATCTTTCTGATAAACATACAGTATGAGATTTCAGCTATACAGCCTAACAGAATTTTTAAAATAGCATGTTATTGTACCTCTCCCTTCAAACGGGATGGGATCAAATTGTATTTTGATCTATGCAAATGAAAACCACACCATGCAAAGCAAAGCAAAGCCGAGGAAGTCCAATTCTGCCTCGTGTTATCAGAATGCTCAGCCCTTTGGTTATTGTTGATATGCTGTGTATGCCTAAGGATACCAAGTATGAAATGCTGTGGCAAAATTCCTGTAAACTTCCTGGGTTAGGTAAAGCAGGTCACTGTGGCCTTTGTATTCATGAGAAAGCCAATGAGCAGATTAATGAATAAATGTATGACAAGAGGATTCCAGATTGTCGCATAAATGTCACAGGATGGAGAATTTTCAATAAGATGGATGAATTCAATCAGCAAAACAGGAATTTGGACAGTAATGTGCAAATAACTTAAAGACTAGCGCACAGGTCATTCCGTTCAGTTTTAACACCCGTTGTTATGACATAACACAAATAATAAAGTTGTTGGTCGTTTGGTGTTTAGAGGTGTTTATGATTTCTCTGTGTTGGAGCCTAGAGAGGTAATGATAAAATGCCATATATATCTCAGATAAGGTCCAAAATTAACCTTTTGTCATACTAGTCAAAAAATCAGAAAATGTTTTTGTAATAAATATTTTTTTACTGGTCGTAAACCTGTTTTTTGTATTTTTATTTTTGGTATATTTTTGTTGTATATGTTTGTTGTTGTAAGAATGGAACTGTTTAGTTGCTTTTCCCTTATGTATTTCTTACAAACAGCGGCCTGCATTTCTTACAGTGTGATATGCAAGATGCATTAAAAACAGACACACAAAAACAGACAAGAACTTTGTTCAGTTTATTTACGTGAAGAATTTTAAAATGTAGTTCCGGGGAACAAAAACTACAGATCACCATTGAATAATTTAATAGTGATACACTAAGTGATTAAATGCTTTGAAAAAGTTATGACAGATGTTTCTTCAGTAGATAATTCATATGTTTTTCATTTGAATTGTTCACAAAGGGTCAGACTTTCCAATTCCACTTAAATTACATATGATGCAGTTTCTAATAATGTTACTGGCCAAATGGTGAGTAACTCCAATTTATTTACTTACTAAAGCCAATTTTTAATTTCATTTGGCTCTAGGCATGTGTTAATTCTGGACCGTGATCTCAGAAATCGAAGGCTTCTAACCACTGACCTGTTATACTTCTGATAAAGGCCTTTGTTTATAACAGGAGAAAGAGAGAGGGATGTCAGGGAAAGATCTAAGGAGAATCTGTCTGAACAAGAGTGATGCTTATAACAAACACAGAGCACAATGAAAGTTCATCATTATTATTTAATGCTACAGCGGCCCTTTGATCTGGTCGGCTTGTCTTTGAGACAGACTTTTTATTGGGGGTAAAAAGTCAGACGTGTCACTTGCCATGCCTCGCCGGAACTAGGTCCAAATTTAGCCCAAACTTCATTATGTTGAAACCCCAGGACTTTAAGCAGTGGTGGTGTTAGTTTTGAAAACTAAAATAATCAAAAACACAATTATTATCTTATAATCTCTCTCTTTTTAAAAGTTGATAATTGTGCGTTTGCTTGTAGTTATTTTTCCTGCTTGTTTTCTGGTAAAACTCTTTAAGCCTCTTTAAGATATTTATTAGAGCAAAATAAAATAGTCAACAAAAGTCTTGTTTTTAAACTATTTGCCTAACCTATCCAAAAATTAAAAATAAAACATGTTTATTTTTTACTCCATTGACAAGGTTTTTTCTTGTAAGTATAAACCTTCCTAAATTTTGTTAGATTTACCGATAATGGAATTTTGTGCCTCAAGTAAATGTCTCTTGTTTTAAAGATGTTCCGATAGCATAATTGTACTTTAAAAACACTGATAAATAAAAGATTTATTTTTCAGGAGTATTATTTCCCAGAAAATGTCCAGAAAATATTACTTAAATTTCTGTTTAATCTGATAACAATCCAATAACCACATAAGCGGTTACTGTAAACAGAAAACTACAGTACTACAGTAACTTTAAAGTGTATTGCAAAGCAATTCAGAAACCATCAGAATTTTCAAACTTTTTAAATAATTTAGTCAAGTTATAGGTGCAGATACCAACTGTGACATTTTTTCATCATAATGAGGCATATTTTAGAACACAGATAATAGTCTCTCCCTCTTTTTCCTCTTCTAACTACCAGATCATTTTAATCTTGGAACAGAAAAGGTCTTGAGAATTTTGCTGACTGTCTGCTGGAGAGATTTATGAATTGTTTCAGCGCTCCAAGGTTATCCATATCAGGTGAGCCGTGATAAGAATGTTTTCTAAAGAAACTTCCTGCAACAGATAAGTCCATCACATGCCTCTCCCCAAGTTCCTCCCATGACCTCCTAATGAGGTCAAGCAATGTGTATGTGTGGGAGTAATTATGTGTTATGTTATGAAAGGCTGAAGGATGAATCTCAATGATCAATAGGAGTTAAACAAACTAACATTTCAGAGCCCTTGTGACCCAGACCCAAAGCAGGATACAACAAGGACATGAACACAAAACCTTTCCAGTCAACTCAGACATCTCAACATCATTTAGAATGACATACAGTGTCCCCAAACAAGTGCTGATGCCATCATTAAAGAAAATATCAGAGCAAGGGGCATTTATTGTATTAAACTGTAAAATATCACCAGTAAAGTACAGGAAGTGTCTATCATGCTAAACAAGCTACTAAGTGGATATTATTGAAAAATATACGTGTGTATATATGTGTTTGTAATATGTCAGGAGACACTATGTAATTTATACAAAAATGTTATGGATAGTCTTAGAGAAACAGAATATAAATCAGAAGAGTGTATGTAAAGATATTTATATAATGTATATAATCATATACTTGCTGTTTAAAACTTTTATTAGGAAATGTATCTAATAAATTTACTTACAATTTACTAAAAAATACAGATTATATACACAAATGTATATGACAAAAGAAAAAACGTATCTATTTTTATACAATTTAAGACAGATATGAAATAAACAATGCCTGAATTAATGATAAACTAAACTAATGAGAATTGTTGAAAAGATTCTAACCAGTTAAATTATAAATAAGATGGCAATTAGTACGTGGCATACACCTACTGTCAAAGATGACAATGCACGTTACATTTAAAGTTAGAAGTCTAATTAAGTCTTCAAATGCTTTTATTTACAGATGAATGTAGAGCACAGCTTAACCGATCGGATCCGCTATAATAAAGACAATGATTTAAGACTTTCGAATGACGTTCAGCTTTCATTATATCCCTGTAGGAGAACCCACATGAAAACATCCCAAACACACAAGACATGACATTATACGAGCACGCAGCACAGGTTAACCCTAAGTCGTGAAAACGTAAAGTCATCAGTTTGGTTATAAAATGCAAATTTCACCTTTAAGTGAATGTTACTGTATTTCGCACATGTATTGGAATATATTTGGAATGACGTCTGTTATTCTGCTGGTGTTTGAGCGTGTGGACTTGCATTGCAAATCCCAACAGAAACACAGTCTTAAATTTTTGCACAATAAACCAATAACCTGGTAACAAATAAATATATAAATAAAACAGCACTGTGCAAACATGCTTTGCTGTGCAAAAGTGCAGTCATTTGTTACAATAAGCCAGATTAGGACATTAGCCAAAGTAATAACAAATACACAGTTTGCCAATAAAATAAATGCAAGCCTTCAGTCACCACTGAGCTATTGATTGCCCAGAATTAATATGCAGCAATTCTGAATAATGATGAATTTTGCCGTGTTTCAGAAATCAATGTTTTTGAAAAAGGCTCTGTTGGCAGCATATATTACCGAATCCAACCTTTTTCCACTTCATACAATTTTCATACACGAGTTGCCTTAAAGCAACCATGTACTCTGTGCCTAAAAGCTGCAAATGTCACTAGTTAAACATGAAAAAAAACTTTATTTAAATTTTTTACAGAACAGAAATATCTTTTGATATTATTGTACTGTGTTGATCTTTGAACTTGCTTAGAACTTTACAATGGATAGTGATGGTTGTTTTGCTGCGTGACTGTTAAACTAAGCTGAGTTTCCCAGCAACCGTGTGCATCTCACATCATAATGATCTCTGTATTCAACAGTGCCTTCGGGAAATTCAGTCCAGATCTGCTGCCACTCTCTACCACACCAGTAGTGCTAAACCTCTGTGTTTGTATTGTCTAATCTTTTTCCTCCATCCCCTCTGACTTCCTCTGACTGACTCTGTCTCTCCTCACTGAGAACAGATGTGGTACTTCTTGCCCGTGCGTCGACAAAACCTTCCCCCATCGTGGTCTCTTTTCTTTTCCTTCGGTGTCTCTATCCGTCTGTCCCTCCCTCCAGCTCCCGGTAGCATCAAAGACACACATACACACACGTAAATAAACACATCAAAATGCCCAACAAAACAGCCCTTAACAGCTCAGGAGGGAGAGACAGATGAATATGAAAGTAAGAGCTGTTGGGCATCAGATCAGAAAGCAGGGCAGAGGAGGAAAACAGGCTTATTCAGAGGAGAGCATGTAAACGAGTGTGAACAAAGCCTCTTAATGATGTCACTTCACAGCCATCGGCGAAAGCATATTAATATTGAACCAGTATATCCACTGTTTTGTTCCTTCATAAGACGCTTATCAAATAACAGGAAAACACAGGAAAACAAACAAATTGGTATGATCTGGTGTTTTTATATTTATTAGGTGGTCAGCTGAAATTATTACCAGATATGGCACATAATTATTTCACAAAAGTTCACATATAACTGCTGAATATTTGCTGAGAAAAAACCCTACAATAATTATTATTATAGCAGCTAAACCCATTGAATAGACTTGGCAAATAAGTTATAGTATTAATTGTCTATGGTCCACAGTAATCCAGTCTGAGTCTGAGGGATTTAGGGGCCGTTTATACAAGACCTGTTCTTATATTTTGCCTTCAGTATTTTTATGTATTTATTTTTGTATTGTTGGTCTATCATGTACCTGCAGACTGACATCTGGTCACCGCATCAAGCTTTATTTGATCAATTTATTTACAGCATTTTTTTAATCACCAAATTAACGGGTTCAATTGACAGCCCTAATGTTTATGTATTTGCCTTCTTAATGGAGTATTACGGGTATTTAAATTAGAGCTAACGGGTATTTAAATTAGAAAATCAGTTCATATTATGCTTACTCTATAACTGTTGGCTACTTTGGAAAGCCAGAGATTTAGACAGACATTATGGAACAGAGAAAAAGCAAACCGCTGCCACATAAAAATTGTTTCAAGGCTCATGCACTCATTTTGTGTTTCCCTTGGATTCCGCTGCAGGTTCCCAATATGCCCACTAAATCAGGTTGATGCGATTTTGACGTGGCCTCCTGCTGGTGAACTGTGGGCTTCCAGAGTGGGCTTTAATAGATTCTGACAGGCAAATCAAAGAGCAAGATGGAGAGGCACGATAAACGACAGGTCTTTATTAATTACAGGGCAGGTGGACAGCAGCGAGGCGGAAGTAAAGACAAGGCTTCGAACAGCATGTGATTCAACTCACAGCTAATGAAGCTTGGGAAAATGTGACAGATTCCCAGCCAGACACACATGCAGGGAAAGGAAATGAAAATATCCTTACTAGCACTTAATTAGCACCCTTTTTTGTTGTTACATCTTGAACAATATATGACCATAAGGAAGCCGGCAAAATTTGGAGGAGTGTTTTTGGCCAAGTGTGTACTTGTGAGCGTTATAAGTAAGGTCAATTTTCGAATAGTGAGTTTAGGAATTTCCTGTGCTGCATTGTTTGGAGATGTAATTCAAACGCAACATATTTTTGTTAGATAGAGCAAGTCTGTGTTTCTCACAGTCCAGTGTAAAACCAGAAAGACTGTCTGTGCTCCACACCTCCCACAGTGTGTACAAGTGCTGTTCTGCGTGATGAGGAGCGATTTTCCACATCAGGTTGTCTCATAAAAGAGAATTAATACCAAAGTCCCACTTCTGGGAGAAGCGCCCACTAAAATGCATTGTTCTGAATTCTAGTGTCTGATTTGGCCTGATTTTGACTGTAACCTTGACCTCAAAACATAATTTCTATTAACAGCATTAAATACTACATTCCGTACCATGTATCCCACATGCTCTGCATAAAACTGTACAATTATGACCAAATCTCTTGTTATGACAGCTGGCAGTCTCTTAGTGGTGCTGTAGTAACAAAATCCTTCAAAATAACAACAAAAGTCACATGTAATTCCAGAAACACTGCAGAAAGTTCCAATTCCATTTCTGTACCTCTAGTTATATAGTACGAAATGTCACTCTGGTGACATTTTCCCTCTTATTTTAAAGGATTCTGGTAGAGCCTCTGCAATCAATATCATTTGTTTGAATGAAACCAAACACCAAAACTAGCAGAATCATCTAAAACGTCACGTGACATTTTGGTGATGCAGGATAACATCGCTAAAGTTAAATTTCTTTTATCCGAGTGAGTTGGACAAAAAACTCACAACTTTAGTGTGTCAAATTTGTGGCTGCTGAGTTTAGCTAATCATCATTTAATGCTCTTCTACATCAATTCATATGGAGGTATGTGTTTCACAGGCCCTCCTAGGTGATTATACACCTGCTTTCGTTTCTCTTTCTCTGTTTGCTGATTTTCTCTGTGGCTTCAATGAATAAAATGTTTATCAGTTGAAAAGCTGCTACAAAACCGAGCAACAGTATATCAAGTCGTTAACCAAATGTTGCTTTCCTTTTGTTGTCATTTCAGACAAAATAATGCCAACTTATGCTCACTAGAGGAATTATCCTCCATTGCTCTCTTTATGCATCTCGCTAAAACTGAAGTACATAAGTCCAAATGTTCTGCAGAACTTGGACTATATTTACATAAAGACATTGTTTAACTGTTTTAAAGACTTCATTATCTTTGTTTTTTTCCTGATATGCTAGTTTTTAAGCAGCCCCTGGAACTAAACTGATAGCTAAATGCTCCGAACGAGCTTCAAGCAGTTATGCTCTGCAAAAAGTTAGGCCTGTAATGTCTTCTTACAAGAAGAGGTAAACGAGAGCTTGTCTGAGTGCCGTGTTAAATGGGGTGGTCAATCAGAAATGACAGGCCTGCAACACATCTCTGTCTCTTTCTCTCCTTACCTCCTTCTTGTTTGTGCTAAGTGCAGTAGATGACTTTTGCTCTGCAGCAGCAGAAGTGTGTGTTTATATGGAAGGAAGCTGTCAGGACTATGAAGGATGTGAAAGTGACTTTATATTTCCTGTATATTTCCTGACATTTAGTCATCCAGAAGATGGCCATTTAGCTCACTGCAGAGGTCTAATGCACACAGCAAGCGCTACGTCTCTCCAAAACATTTGGCACCCTGTTCACACCGATGCCTCTGAGAAACTTTGAGGCCACAAGTCACAAAAAGTGAGCTAAAATTGTGATCCAAACCCAACGGCAAGGCTGTGATTTACACATCTGTTTGTTGGTAGTTACAGTTCCTGCCGTGACAAGCTATACTTCAATCTCAGATTATTTTATGCAATGTTTTGCTATTTCTTGTATGATTATTATGGAAGCAAGTTTTATTACCTGAATTGAGGTTTTACTTGAATTTTACTCTATTAAGAATATATATTTTCAAATAAAAATAAATATATATGTATATACTGTATATAGCTGAGTGATCTGTGAGTCAAATATGTAACACTCCCTTTGGTTCCAATGGGAGTAACAGATATGTAATTTAATGTATTTCCTGTGCCTCTCCTCACTGATCTGAGCTCAGTGATCTGTGATCACAAGAAGTATCTGGTAGTCAATCAGGCTGTCCTGCAGCATAGTTAATAGAGCTTATATAAGAGCCAAGTGCAAAGATAAGGGTGATATGTAGTGCAGCCATTTAGTATTCATTAAGCAATATCCCTGAATGTTTACACTGTTAGGCACAGAAGCAATACATCATGCCATATTGCATATACATATACATATAAACAGAGCTTCACCATTGCAACCCATTTCATATGCAACACTTCATTTCAGCCCACTTAACAAGGAAGTGGATTCTGCATTTTATTACACTGAAGTCCAAGACAGTCATAGGCTGCGTTTACACTGCAAGTCATAATGCTCAGATCCGATCTTAAGTCCATATCTGATTTTTTGGCCCGCCTGTTTACATGTATGCCTTATATTTACAATAATCAACTGGCCAAAAGGTTCCAGTCATTCACTTATATGAGCGCCTTGACTGACCCTTGAATTATGGACTTTGACTAATTAATCTGTTCAAAAGTAAGCAAAAGTACACCCAACAGCAATTAATTAAAGCGAAAGCGTTTTTTTAAATGCTGCCATCATAAAGTCGATATGACAACTCCATATATGCTTATAGCCTCCCTATAACTGGTTTTAATGCTCTTTTTTGTGCCAGTGTAAAGGTGGCCATATTGTTTCACATTATTTTTACATTTATGCACATGGCTGATGCTTTTATCCAAAGCTATACATTCTATACAGCTATACATAAGCTTATACAATATAAGCTATACATTTATCACTATGCGTGTTCCCTTGGAGTCGAACACATGACCTTTGCATTGCTAACACAATGCTCTTCCAATTGAGCTACAGGAACACTATATTTATAAGGGTTTGTATTGTAGCATATGAAGGTTTATTTATACACCAACATATTTTTACAACCTAACATGTAAGTTAGTTATAAGTAAAATATAAGTAATGTATGACTCAATATTTGCTGTTTATATTCAGATAGTGAGGTTTCAGTGCTGGAGACTAGCACCGAAACCTCTGATATCACTGATATCATTTCCCTGGAGTACCTTAATCTTGGTGCCATGGAGAACAAGACAAATGGAGATTGATGGTTTGTTTCCAATGACTGGTTAATGCTCAAATGAATGAAGCTGTTTAATTGTTCAAAGTCAACAGTTCTCAGGATAGATTTCAGACGACTGGTAGAGGATGTTTATGTACAAAAGTAATATGCAATATGTTTCCTCATATATCTTTATCTTGGAATGAGATGAAAAATATATGAGCAGTTTATGAGTTTTATGAACGTCATAAGTTGTTTCTTTAAATATATGTTTATTGCATATAATAATTGAATATACAGAAGTGTAATTTAACTATGATATGTGGGATGTTTGAATGCATTGTTTTAATAAATGTGACACTGCCGTGGATACTGTATATAATATAATATGTATGGTAAAATTCAATACAAACCAATGTTAAAAAGTTGTAAAAGTTCATAGTTGAACCTATAGCGTGTTGGAATTTCAAATATTATGTTTATAATAAACAACTAAAGCGGCATCCGGTGTGGAGCAATGGCCTGCAGCAGAAGAAAATACCAGCGTGAGCGGCCGGGAGACCCTGAGAGCTGAACAAATCGTTATTGAGTGGATTTCCAGGGCAAAGCCGCTGTAAATTCCGATGCAAGGCGAGCAGAGAACTCATTTTTATTTTAAAGGTTCCTCCCGAAGGTGCCTTAAAAGATACTATTTAAATACAAAAACTGAAAACTTGCCTAGGGAAGCAAACGCATCAGTGGACCAGATAAATGCTTTTGTCCAAGAAACGCACCGAGGTTTGATCTAAGCATAATCCTAGATGCATTATATACCCTGAATCTCCCTCTGTTTTTTCTCCTACTTTTATAATACAACCCGCTACAATACAATAACACACAGTTTTGTCAGCAACTTTAAGTATTTGACATATGATCAAAGATATATGTTGAAAACAACTGTATAGCTCACAATAAAATTAACAAGATCTGACAATAAACCTTTTACTCTGCTCGTAAACGAAGACGAGACAGATTGGTGAGCCATAAAACTTTCTTATGGACTTGCTACTAGATAAAAATATCACATTGTGTTACATTTGATACTTCTTGCTCTGAGTTAATCCAGTAACACTATGCTGGACTATACCCAGCATTTCATGGGTAAGCAGTCTGTTCTTTCTTCTGTTCTGCTTTAAGTGTCCTTACTGCCTTGAGGACACCAGAGCCTTGGTATCAATGGAATTTCCTTCAATACACACAGCACAGTATTGCTCACTACCAGCATTTTCAAATATATGAAGCCATACAGGGTATATGAACACTATAGGAGATTGTGTTCTCTATAGCATGTTCTTTTTTAACCAATATTATTGTCTCACATACAGCTGAGCAGGTCTTTAACTATCTTAAATTCACTCAATATTTGTGGGTGTTATGTTATTGTGCTTGTTAGAGTATCACATTGTTAGTATAGCAACAAGGAATCAATTGTGAGCTTTGGTATCTTGTGCGCTTCTCTGTTTGTATGGTGTGTGTGAGTGACCGTTAATAGAGTTGCTATAGCAGAGAGCAAGGCAGTTTACTAGAATTTGAAAAGGATTGTAGTGATCATTTAAACCATAAGTTTTAAAAGCATATGCTGTAATTAGAGCTGTCTGTCATATTGTCTTATTATGACAGTCAGATATTATTTTTGTAGCTAATGCGTTCAAGTTTCATAGGTAGGAAATTATTCATTAATTATTAATTATCTTCCCCGTTAACCTTGTATTGTCTCAAAGTCGTGGTGGTCAATTTACCTTGAAACTAGCTTTTTGGAAATGCAAACGTAAAAAGTCACTTGTTTTTCAAAATTAGATTATAATTGCTGTGTCTGCAGATTTTTGTCTTAATAATGACAAGTGAATCTATCCAATCAGTCCAAAAAACAAACTGAGATCAGAATGAATCTTAATAGGCAAGTAGTTTTCTGTGCCTTAAACGGTTGCCTTTTAGAGCAACTTATCCTTGTCCCATAGGAACATTTTTGTGGTGTAGAAACAATATTTTTTCTATATATTTTACATTAAAGATATAGTCGGTGTGTTAGCATTAGTTCTGGGACACTACGATTATTATGCAGTATGCTAACATTCCTGCCTGTTTATTTTCTTCAAAGTCAGTTTGGGCAGGTAGGAGCGGGCAGAGACTTTCAATGTTCCACTCGGCTCTCACCTCTCAATGAAAGTTTTTTATCAAAATGCCTGTGGCAAGAACAGCGTTAAAACTTGATGTTTGCTGCATGCACCTTAGACATGATTAACTGCCTCACCCGCATTAAAGCAGACCCATATCGCCATCTGCCAAGCGTGACTGTGTTCAACTGGCAAGGCTATCTTATGAGAAAACTCATTTTTGGCCTTCTAATTATTTTTCATTACATCAGTGCTTTGGTGAAGTAAATTGGAATTAGATAGTAATTGTCTAGCCAGAGAGATTTGGGCAGTCGTGGCGTATCAA